>JAMZAV010002325.1:0-156098 GCA_024449915.1 Sweltsa coloradensis | reverse complement strand
TTCCTTCTAGATAAAGAACTTGAATTTGACGATATGAGAGTGCTTGCGGCTATTTAAAGTACTAGTTCAAAATGTTTCATTGTCAATACATAACTTCAAGGAGGCCTTATTCAAAGATGTGTAAATATTGTTTTGTTATGTAGGCCATAACTGTATATCCGACTAATGATCAATGAATATTATCTTATTTCCCTCTGTTATTGTTATTATTATTGGATGAGCGAAGCGAAGACTTCAATTCCACTGACCCTCAAAAAATTTAGCTCGGGTGATTTTTTTTGTTTGATTGTTTTTCTGTTTGTAAGCTCTCTACCAGGCAAACGGCATATCCGATCTTGATGAAAATTGGAGGGGACCTTCGAAATCACTAAACTTAGAGGTGTTTTGCTTTTGGGTACAATCGAAGAAATATTTCTCATGAATATCGTACTTTTACGATTTATTTTTATTTTTAGTGCGATATTTTCGTGCCATTTGGGCCGATTTTGACCAAACGGGTGGGGCTACAACGTTCATATTATACAAGGGCATTAAGGTTATGGTAATGTAGTACCTTTTGAAAGAAAAACTTGAATAAGTTAGCCAGAATCCATAGATATAAAGCTTTTAATATAAGTTTTTACAGTAAATAATACCAATTGACAAGTAACAATAGAAACTTGACAACAATCACCTACAATGCGTAGGCAGCAAAGCAAAGCACTTGCAAAAGTAAAGATATCCCACGCAAACTAAAAACTTAAAAAAAGCTCATCCATCAACGCGACTAAAAAAAGCGTTTGCGAAGCTTCCTAGATATAATTATAATTATTATGATATTTTTATGATTGTTAAAATCAGGTAACACAATCTTCACTGACTGTCATTTACTTGTATAACCTGTATAAATACTTGTATTTGTTTAACGTCCCTGAATAAAAATCGAAATTTGAAAACCTCTTGTGTTTACTCCGGCTGACGCTGAGTCACTACCCTAGCGAACGGGCCGAGTTGGGCGGTTACCTTGGCGAGAGGGGCGGGAGAGGAGAAGTGGATGCACATGAGAGAGACGAGTTGGCTCATACCAGATATAGGCCTGTAACGAATTTGCTCTAGCTCTTCAAATAAAGAAGTTAGGTTCACAAACCGTGTAAAAAGCTGAAATTTAACCAAGAAGTGTTCTCAACACACTGATTAAACTACTGTGAAAAATTACTCGAAATCACTTTAGTGGAAAAGGGTTTTAAAAAATGGCAAACTGGTAACTTTTCAAAAAAAGGGGAAGTTTTGTAACATCAAAAAGGAATAGCTGGAAGCTGATTGTCTGGACAAAACTGCACACACCTTGCTTTTTACACTTCTTTTAATATCCATAAACGTAATACAAGGCAAAGACCAACAATTTTAATTTTATATAGTCTGTTTTACACATAAATAGACCCCGAAATGCATTTTTTAACCGTTCCGCAATGTTTCAATCTCATTCTTCAGACGAAATATGTAGAATTATCTAAAAGTAATCCGGCAATAGAGTCATCGATGTGTCTGCTTCGATAAAAAAATTGAAGCCTTGAAAAACGTACATTTAAAAACATTGATTGTACGCTCGAAGCCGCGTATGCTTTATTGTCCACTTTTCCCGCCAAAATATAAATATAGCTAAATTTGAATTTGAAACATTATATACCACGCCAACCTGTTACATATGATTTAAAAGTCCACAAATACAACCCTTTTACATTAGACATTAGTTAGAATATCATAGAACCTATTCAAAATAAAATGGAACCATACAAAATAAATCACAAAATATGCGCTGTAGCCTACTCGTTCTTTACATAGAAAATCAAAATCAATGAAATAATACAGATGTACACTCTCTCAACAATTCAATAAATTTTTAAAACCCCCTTAAAAAGACTTAAAAGCAAAAAAGGGCTAAAAAGCCTTATAATGGGCAATTTCAATGATTTATGGTTTCTTTAGTCAAAGTCGAAAAAAAAAAAAACCCCCAACCTCGCGAAACAGTCATTTTAGGTTAACGCCGTGGAACATGCCCGAAGTATTAGACATAGAAAAAAAAAGTTATAAACATTCCCTTTAAATATTTGGATGATTTCGTAGATCCATACTTGCCCGCTTTACCTTAGATTAGAAATTTTTCTTTAGTGATATATGATTTGTTTTGAAAATAGAACACGTTGAACATCTCGATTAATCGGCAAATATCTGTACAATCCCCATTTCGTAGCGGGTATTTATCGGAATCAGGCACAAAAATTTCTTCAAAGGAAAAAAAAATTTTTAAAAACCTTTTTTTTTTACACAAGGCCCCTCAGACCGGAAAAAAGGGTCCTAGCGAGAATAAAACAAAACACGGAAATTAACACTGAAATTTTATTTAATGGCAAAAGGACGGCAGCTTTTTGATATCTCTCCCAAACTCCAGCGTTTTGGATGAGCGTAGCAGCAAAACGAGTGAACAAAGATTTCAATTTCACTGGCCCCAAAAAAAATTTAGCTCCAAGTTTTTTTTTTTTTGTTTGTTTGTTTGTTTGTTTGTTTTTGTTTTTTTCTTTCCTTCTTTTTGCCTCTACCGGGAAAAGGCATTGCTTTTGATAAAAAAGGAGAGGACCTTGAAATTTTGAACTTAGATTTTGCTAATTTTTGGGGGTAAAATCGAAAAAAATATTTCTCTAAATATCGTACTTTAACGTTTTTTTTTCGTTTTTTGGGTGCGAAAATTTCGTGCTTTTGGGCCGATTCTGAAAAAACGGTTGGGGCTACAACGTTCAAATTTCACTGGACATTAAGGTAATGGTGATGTTTGTTTTCTGAAAGAAAAATTTGAAAAATTTCCCAAAAATCTATAGAAATAAAGCTTTTAATATAATTTTTTTTGATTTTTTGTGCGATTTTTTTCGTGCCTTTTGGGGCCCAAATTCTGACCAAACAGGGGGGGCTACAACGTTCATATTATTGGAGAGGTAGCGAGCGAAGGAAAGATTCCTTTCACTTCCCTGGAAAAAAAAACCCGGTTTTTTTTTTTTTTTTTTTTTTTTGTATTTTTGTTTGGTTTGTTGCACGATTCCGGGTAAACCGATACCCCGTTGCGATAAAAATTTTATGGAGGTTTCGAAATCTTGAACTTAGAACTGCCACTTTTTGAGCTCAATCGAAAAAATTTTTCTCATAAAAAATCGAAATTTTTACGAATTTTTTTCGTTTTTTTAAAACATTTCTTCGAACTTAAAAAACACCTCTGCTTTACCCGATTTTAAGGATTTTTTACAAACCTTTTATTTTTGTTTTAGGTATTCGTGTAAATTTTTAAAAACGAAATCGAAAAATTATTTCCTGAAAAATCGAAATTTTACACGTTTTTCTTTTTTAAAAAAGGGTTTTTGACTTTTTTACCCCTACAGTTTAAATCCAATTGTAATGATTTTTCACAGTACCTTAATTTTTTAAATTATATTTTCGTGTAAAATTTTTAGCGCAAAGAATAATTATTTATTTGAAAATGCAATTTTTCGTTTTTTTTTTTAAATTTCGATTAATTTTTTTTTTAAAATTATTTTTAATTTAATTAATTTAATTTAAAAAAAAAAACTTCAAATAATAAGATTTTTTTTACAGAACAAAAGAAAATCCGCATAAAAACATGGAGCTCAATGCCAATTACGCTCATCCAACAACGCGGGGGATTAAGCGTTTTTTTTAGTACATGGACTTATGGTTATGGTGATGTATACCTTTTTAAAAAAAAAAAAAATAAAAAGTTAGCCAAAGCATAGAAATAAAGCTTTTAAAGTAAGTTTTTTTTCGGGAAAAAATATTAATTTACAAGAAAAAAAAAGAATCTTGACAACAATCACCTACAATGCGTAGGCAACAAAACAAAGCACTTGCAAAAGTAATGATATCCCACGCAAACTAAAAACTTTAAAAAGCTCATCCATCAACGCGGCGGAACTTCAGCTTTTTCCTAGTTTAAAAATTGAATGAACATATTTTCAAAACCTTTTGGGAGATGTATTATTTTTCCGTTTTCAATCGAGTCTTTGCAAGAACCCAAATAAAGTCTGCGGTTTGGGCATGTTTTGTTAAAAGGTTTTATCTTTTTTGCGGGTTCCCTATTACTTGGTTTGTTTTTGATAACAGTTCGATGATACCTCGCGTTTACAGCAAAGAGAAACGTTTCAAATGAAATTGTTTGTTACTTATATCATGTCAACAAGTGAAAAAGAACGCCCCCCTTTAAATTTATCTTCTACCTCGCCACAAAAGAAAAAGTTTTATATTTTAAAACAAATTTAAATAATTTATTCCAGCAAGGCGTTTTGACTCAGTTGGTACATTGTACGTAGAGCCTTCTTCAGATAAACGTTTTTTTTGCTCTTTTACGTTGCGTGATCTGTATAAAAAAGTTCTACGTTTTACATCTATGGAACTTAATGGGCCTTTTCCCTTTCTACACAAATAACACATACGTAGTTTTGGAAAAGTTGATTGATTATTCTCTCGCCGAAGGATTTCAAAAACGTTCTTGTCACTTTTTCAATAAATGGCGGTTGTTAAAATTTTGTGGTTAAAAAGTATAATTTTTTAAATGTATATTATTATACATGCAGAAGTACTCACCCCTTTGCAGGTATTTTGTACGATTTTTTTTATTTTAATTTAAAAAAAAATAGTAAAACAACAGGCACAACCATTCGTAGAACAAAACTTTCCCCAAATTAGTGAATTGAGTGACTAAGAAAACCAAGGGAATAAGTGACATTTTGATATTTTTTTTTAAGTCGAGTAAAGTACGTCATTTCTTCCAAACAATGAATAAACTTTTTTGGGAAAGGGATATAAAGGGAAATTTTTGTGATGCAGACACTAATATCCCAAAAAAAAAAAGTTTTTTCATTCTTGGGTCGAAAAGACGTACTTAACTGACTTAATAAAAAAAATCAAAAAGTCACTTATTCCCCCTTTGGTTCTACCCCCCCAAATTTAAATAAAAATTTGGAAAAAAAGGAAAAAAAGTTATTTATTTACAAAGAAAATTTCATAACATCGGGAAATTTTTTTTTTTTTTTTTTTATGTCCAACTATCGGGTTTTGTTCAAAAACTATACAGCAACCGCCCAGGTGGTATTTATGTGTAAAAAATTCAGGTCGATCAGGAAACGGTGCGACCTGTATCGAAGCAGTAACAGAAAAAAAAAACAAAAAAAAACAAAAAACAAAAAACAAAAAACAAAAACAGGCATTCGAGCCATAAGAGTCAAGTGGAGGCGCTCGCTACGTTCGCTCAAACAATGCAAAGATGTTGTAATAGTATATAGTGTACAATGTCAATATCCAGTTAGGCCTACACTGTGTGGTGGGCCTTATGGGAATGTCGTACTCGGGTCATGTTGCACGTACCGGTGCTCGCTCAACAACGCGTCCAACTGAGCGTTTTCCTAGTAGTTGGTAGCACCGGTTTAGGCTGGATTTGAGTTCGAAGATTTCAGCGTGTGGAGGTGATGATGGTTGTTTGTTACGTGTTGTTTTGTGTTTTATTTTGTATACACTTGTGTGCGCATATTTAAAAACCTTTTTAAGTTACTATGTTATGGTTGTTCTAGTGTTTATTAACAAAAAAATGATTAAAAACATCACTGAGTAACCATTTTTTGGATGAGCGTAGCGAGCGTAGCGAGCGAAGCGAAGATTCCATTTCACTACACTGGAGAAAAAAATCCGGAATGTTTTTTGTTTTTTTTTTCTTTCTTTCTTTCTTTTTTTTTTTGTATTTTTGTGTGTTTGTAACACGATTCCGGCTAAACCGATACTCCAATTGCGATTAAATTTTATGGAGGCCTTCAAAATCTCTGAACTTAGAACTGCCACGTTTTTGAGCGCAATCGGAAAATTTTTTCTTATAAAAAACGCAATTTTACGATTTTTTTCGATTTTTAAACAATTTCTTCGACTTATAACACTTACATGCTCTATCCGATTGTAATGATTTTTTAACAGAACCTTAATTTTATGAATTAAGATATTCGTGTGAAATTTGAGCGTAATCGAAAAATTATTTCTCATGAAAATAGAAATTTTACGTTTTTTTTCTTTTTTAAAACAATTCTTTGACTACCTACATGCTTTATCCTATTGTAATGATTTTTTCATAGAACACTTCATGAATTAATATACTCGTGTTAAATTTGAGCGCAATCGAATAATTATTTCTTATGAAAATTGCAATTTAACGATTTTTTCTTTTTTTAAAATTACGTAAAAATTACGATTTATTAAAAAATTTAAGGAAATTTTTAATTTAATTTAATTTAATTTAAAAAAATCTTCGACTAAGTAATGATTTTTTCACAGAACAACAGAAAATACGCGGAACACAATGCAGCTCAATGCACCAATTACGCTCATCCAACAACGCGGCGGGACTTAAGCGTTTTCCTAGTTTTATCAAATATACAATACGTAGGATTGGATCTAGATGCACTAGGACGAAAAATATTCCAAATACGTGGACAATGTGCTTTAGGACGAGAGTATACTCATGATATGAGTAGTACATGCCATGAAGCAAGCAAACTATTTTTTAGTCGAAATATCACAAATAAATATTGATAAAGAGCAGTGTTATGTTCAATAAACACTTATTTAAACTTTAAAGTAAATTAAATGATCCCCTACTGTAAATCAGTTATGTAACTGAATGGGTAGACTCTAAATACGAAGTTTATTGGATGAGCGTAGCGAAGATTCCATTTCATTACACTAGAGAAAAAAATCCGTAATGTTTTTTTTTCTTCTGTATTTTTGTGTGTTTGTCAACACGATTCCGGCTAAACCGATACTCCAATTGCGATGAAATTTTATGGAGGCCTTCGAAATCTCTGAACTTAGAATTGCCACGTTTTTGAGCGCAATCAAAAAATTATTTCTCATAAAAATCGCAATTTTACAATTTTTTTCGATTTTAACTAATTTTCTTCGACTTATAACATCTACATGCTTTATCCGATTGTAATGATTTTTTCACAGAACCATTATTTTATGAATTAATATATTCGTGTGAAAATTGAGCGTAATCGAAAAATAATTTCTCGTGAAAATCGCAATTTTACGCTTTTTTCCGTTCAAAAAAAATTACGCTCATCCAACAACGCGCCTGAAAAAGCGTTTGCGAAGCTTCCTAGTTTAGTTAGTAAATGATTCATTTCGAATTTAATTCAATTTGAATTATTTATTCCCGCCACATTTTAAAGTCTAAGCCACAGTCATCTGGATGTAAATGAGTGAGTATTGACATCCTGGTGGCTGTGGTTGCCATCAGAAGATAAACACAGATTCACTTGGGCCTGTCATTGTTGTTCACAGTTTCTGTTTGTTTGAAGGACGGGCTAGACCCATTTTACATTTTTTATTTTCAAAATTTCGTATTTTACGTGAATAATCGAGTGCTAATTAATTATCTCTGCCTTGTTCTGGTTATTGTAAATTAAATAGTTATTTATATAAGTAATCAACACTAGTTTTTCACCACAAATTTAAGCAAATCAAATCAAAAATGCATTCCGCGGCGTCCAGTGTTGGTAAGTAGGCAATCGATGGGTTGCTTTGTATTTTTGTCAACATTATTTCTCTAATGTTCGAAATCGCGGACTTGGTCTACTTGTAGTTATCATCGTAATTCACCCTTCTGGGCGTACGAATAGGCCTATCTACTCCTGTTGATAAGATACAGCCGTAGCCTACGCTTCACTTGGCCAATTCCAAATTCCAATGTCTACCTCTTTAGGCCTAGGCCTAGACGACATTGTTTTCGTTTTATTCGGTGTAGGATTAGGCCTCGATATACACACGGATAGCCGGTGATGGAAGGGCTAGGCTTTAGTGCTAGCCTCGCGTTGGGCCTGGGTCTAGGCTATGGCTAGCCTCTTGGAAGGTATGGCTCTAGGCTATGGTAAGCTTTGCAAACCGTCTTGGTCTAGGCTATGGTCTCGTGAGGGTATGGTCTAGGTTGCTAGCCTCGAAAGGGGGTGGCCTATGGGTCTAGGCTATGTCTAGCCTCGTAGAGGCTATTGGTCTAGGCTATGATAGCCGGGGAACAATTGACCCAAAACAATTATCTCTGCTGATCGTACTACAAGGCGAAAAGAGACAAAGTCAATCTTGCACACATCAGTTAGTACGTAAGGGACTAACTCCCCGAAACTAGAAGCGAGCTCCTGCAGATTCATCAAAACCCTGCTTCCTTTACGACCCCCCCGTGACATGACGACCGCGATTGGTATCCCCTCGCGTCCCCCCCCCCTCCCGTGGCTGGTTCTGACCTGCATGGTCGTGTCCTCCCTACATCCCCTAGGCTAGAGTGGCGTAGTATGAGCTAACGGTTGACGCGCTCTATAACCAAACCAACCAATCTTGTCTCCCTGTTCCAGCCGGCAGCAAGGCGTCGAGTACGAAGCCAGTCGCGAGAGGGACCTCGTCTTTCATCAGCCGAGTACCAAGATTCCCCAGGGACGGTTGTAAGTAGACCACACATTCACATTCACATTCACATTCACATTCACATTCACATTCACATTCACATTCACATTCACATTCACATTCACTTCCATTACATTCACATTTACATTCACCTCACTTCAATTCACATTCAATTCACATACATTCACATTCCCAAAACATTCCATTCACTTCACATTCCATTCACATTTACTTTACATTAAATTCACATTTTCTTTACATTTACATTTTCACATTTACATTCCATTCCAAAATAACGCTTAAAATTGCTTAAAGTACACCCAAATTTTAAATTTTTTTTCCGTGGGGGGTTTCCCTCCCCCGGGCAGTACAACCCAGTGGTGCAGGAGAAGGTCCAGGGGCCGACGCCCTTGAACAAACAGCTGCCCAGGACCAGGACGTCCTCGTGTGAGTCGACAATAAACACTTTCCCCTAGATTCACTACCCCCCCCCCCCCCTTCCCCCTCCCCCCCTCTGGGCCCGGGGTAGAATTGGCCCAGAGCATGGCTCTGCTAATCGTACAAAGGCGATTCAAACAAAAAATCCAAACCCCGCAAACATCAGCTGTAAGAAGGATACATCACCCCCCGAAATTTTGGTGCACTCTGGCATTTTCGTCGGGGCATGGGTACGCCGTATTTTTAAACCCTGGTCGGAGAACCCTTCCCTTCCCTTGACCCTCCGACGACGACGATAATACAAACGAAAGATGCAATGCGAGACCCGCGACGTGAAATTCCCCCTTCCCCCCTTCCCTGGCGATTAAACCCCCATGGCCTCACCCCCTTTAAACCCCCGGCTAGAGTGGTGTAAAGGTTGACGTCCCTTTAAACCAAAAAAATCCAAAACCCCTTCCATTACCTCTAGATTCACCAGCACCCCCTTTATTCCCCCCCCCCCCTCCCCGCCCGTCAAAGCCAGGGATAGAACTAGGCAAAGTCCTCTTTTAAGACAAAGTTATAGGGCCCGTTTTCCGCGCAAAGGCCGATGCGCGACTAGTATTTCAATTTAAGACCGCTGATTGGTTGCAATCCCCCCGCCGTGACGTCGCATCTGTTAATTTTTGAAAAAACTTTAGTAAGGAGGGAGATAAACTCCGAAGTAAGGCAGCTCTGGTGGTCGTCGTCGGGAACCTCCTCCCTCCTTGACGACCTCCCCGACAAAGACGACGCAAACGATGACAACGACGACCACGAAGTGAGAAGCTTCCCTTGTCTGCGGTGAGATCTGTCCACCACGGGTCTCTCCTCCCACGTCCCTAGGCTAGAGAGACGCAGTAGGTCCTTACGGTTGGCGCGCCCTTAAACCAAATAAAATACGTTGTGTTTGTTGTGAATGGCCTGGTATAGTGGTCCCAACGAAAGAATGCAGGTGGCTCGAAATTGTTTTCCCAACATAACAACTTTGTCAACTTATCACGCTAGCTCAGCGTGGATCTTGCACACGTAGAAACTCTGTGATCTAGCACAGATAATTTTTGCTTGCGATAGTAAAGATATTTCTCTTTCATACACAAAGGCGACATTCCTTTTACCGCGCATTCATACTTCCCCCACCACTACTGAGCACCTGTATTCTTTCGTTGGAGCAAGTATAGTATGAAGTGGCACCCTGGCCCAGAAACAGCTTTTCTCTTGTTGCCTAGGGTCCTGGTTCGAATCCAGGGTGAGTCATGGATGTTTTGTCTCCCGAGCACTAGAGTTGGGAGGGAAGCCCCCTTACTGGTTGTGCTGACTGTGTGCCCCAGTATGAATGGTGTTTGAAGTAACCTTGCTGATGATGACAACATGCATGCAGAATTTGCTTCTTGCGTGGTCCTACCACAGGTTTGGTTTTGTGTTGTGAGCAGTGGCGTAACTACCGCCCCCGCAGCCCCCGCGATCGCGGGGGGGCCCGGGGGTATGAGGGGCCCGGAACGGGATGATTATATACAGTGTTTTGACTTATGTCAGACTTTGTCGCCACGCAATACTAAACAAACTGGATGTCTTATTATAAAGGATATCTATAAGTTCTTGAAAATCACTCAAAATTTCATAACTTCATCAACGAGTGATTGCACCAGCAGTGTTGGCTGATTCACGAAGTCCCGGTTTGAATCCCGTTGAGATCGGAAATCCTGACTGAAGGTTTTTTCCGAGGTTTTCCTCAGTCATTAATGCTAATGCAAGGGATTGAGTGCTCTATAGAACAGCCCTCGGGCATCCCTTTGCAATTGTCCTAGCAAAATATATCCTAGCTGTAGTTACCTGAAGAGGGACATGCATTGCACCCTTGGGCAGACTTCCCAATAAAACAACACGACTACTTACGAGATAGGTACTGTACGTTATCAAATTATTGATGTGAAATTCAAACATATAACATCGTTGAGTAACTAATATATTAGTCACTCAACGATTACAGTTATTTGAACCAATTTTGTATATTAGTCACTCAACGATTACAATTATTTGAACCAATTTTGTATAACCAAGCGTTCCAAACAATTAATAAGCCCTGGTTAATATTTTGAGCGAATAAAAGCAAAATAGGCCTACTGATAAACCAGGTTTTTTTCGTACATGGGTCGAAGTTCACAAAATGAAAATAATCCTACCCAAAGCATTGTAAAACACATTTGGATCTTTTAATTTAACTAACTCTTAATCTAGGTATAATTTGTGACGAGTGGTCACATGATACATTTTTGTAAATATTAAACAAATTGGTACTAAACGTCAACGGTCACATTATCAATAAAATAACAGGCCCTATTTAAAAGGAAATCAAATATGAAATGTTCTTCCAAATATGCAAACTTTTATCGACCACATTCAAAATTTAAGTTTATTATTATATTTGGAAACATATTTTTTGGTTTCCCAACACATTGATTTTTTAGGGCCTCCTCTTGGCAATTTTGAACTGCTTGTTGAGTAAATAAATGGTTAACATGAATAAAAAGTAATATTTCTTAGTGTTCAAAAATATCAAAAATGAAACCGTCGTAAAGTCATAAAGTAAGTTGACCCCCCCCAACCCCCCGTCCACAGACGCTCGTCACTTACACCACCTTTATTATAGAGGGGCCAAGTGAACTACGTTCGCGGGGGGGCCCGCACTTAGTAAGTTACGCCACTGGTTGTGAGCTTTGTTTGTATGTAGTTAGCTGATTGTCAGTGGCCACCATCCGCCCGATGAGTACCATACAATGATATTTGACACCTATAGTAAGCTAGATCCCCAATCATTGGTCCACTGGCGTGATAATTAGAAGCTATCCTAAATAGGTCAGTTTGTATGTTGAAGTAGGTCTGAGCATCTTGTAGCCCAAATATTTTTCAAGATGGCTGTCAGGTTGACAGGTGAGCATATTAGCCATTGATTGACACCAAATGATTACTAAATTCCCTTTAATGCAATATTTATTATGGTTTCTGTTTGTGCATTCCCATGCTGCACAAGCTAGAACCATATCAAACAATCCAGGAAAATACTTAAATGAATTGAAAACATAATGAAAAGCATAAATTTAAACGACAAATCGCCAACTACAAAACGTCAGATTGACACTTCAATTTGGTACGCTCGCGCCTGTGCGGACGTATTGGAGACTGGGGATCTAGCCTACAATAGATGTTAAGAATCATTGGTCCCAGAAGGGCGAAAGGCATCGTAATTAAACAACTTTCCATCGTCTTAACCCGTTTTAGAATTTAGTCTAACTCTGCTTATCGTAAAATTCGAGGAAAGAGTAAAATACCATCTCGCAAACATCACCTGGTAAGAAGGGGAGTAAAGGTAATTACTTCTCGGAACTAGAGGCGAGATCTAGTCGTCGTCGTCGTCAAGGTCCTCTCCCTTTCCCTTGACGACCTCCCCGGCGATGACGACGACAACACGGACGATGACTTATGGCGTTTTCCATTGGCATGCACTCGGCGAGTGCAGAGATGTCGTTGTTGTCAACCTCCACTTGAATAACATTACAAAACTGAACAAATGAAAAGACAAGTGGCAATCCAGTGCGCACTAGGGCGCACTAGTGCGACCTGAGTGCGGCCAATGGAAAACGCCATAAAATCATGACGACCACAACGTGAGAACGCCCTCCTACCCTTGACTGGTTGTGACCAGCATACGACTTTCTCCCGACATTCCCTAAGCTAAAGTAGCGCATTATGACCTAACGGTTGACGCGCTCTTAATCCAAATTAAAAAAATATCTTCAATAACCATCAACAGTTGAAATGATAAGTCGCCCCAGACCTGCAGACTGTGCTTAGGAGTCAACTATACCAATTTAAAACATTTTTGGTAACCAAAACTACATCCATTTGTCGTCCGATTAAGGCTATTCCACCGCGTTTTTCTATTTTCCAAAATATGCTACTAAGTTAAAATATAGTGAATGGCTTTGAAACATGGCAATTTTAGAAATAAAAAATATTCTTTCCAAATTTTTCTGATCCGGTACACGGCCAATATAGCCACCTCAAAATAATTTCAAACTTCAATTCGCCAGGGCACACCATTCAACGTACGGTGTTGTGCTTTTGTGACATTAATTTTTAACTGTTTTTCTATGGACTGACTGAGAGAAAACAGATTTATTTTAACAATTGTCTTTCCAGCGAATTTTTTCGTTTGGCGGTTTTTTTTACCGATTTGTACCGCCAAACGAAAAAATTCGCAGGAAAGACAATTGTTAAAATAAATCTGTTTTCTCTCAGTCAGTCCAAAGAAAAACAGTTGAAATTAATGTCACAAAAGCACAACACCCTACGTTGAATGGTGTGCCCTGGCGAATTGAAGTTTGAAATTATTTTGAGGTGGCTATATTGGCCGTGTACCGGATCAGAAAAATTTGAAAAAATATTTTGATTTTCTAAAATAGCCATGTTTCAAAGCCATTCACTATATTTTGACTTAGTGGCATATTTTGGAAATAGAAAAACGCGGTGGAATAGCCTTAAAATGCAATTTTGCGTACTTGTCAAACAAAGATATGGTCACTCTTTTATAGTAAAAAATTACTAAATATAATTGCACATTACGCACATATAAATTCCGAAATGTACCAATTTTGATGATTTTATGACAATCAAAAATCCTAAAAAAATCATTTAATTAATTTGGATTTTTAGTGTTGGTTACAAAATATGCCTCTTTATGACTCTGTATACATTACCATAAGTTATGTGCTAAGTATGGTAAAAACCTGATAAAAACTAGCTACAGGAAAAGTTCCAGAAAAAAATCACTGCTATTGTAGACGCTTAAATGTTCTGTATTTTCTCCCAGTCTGTCAACTCTCCTCCAATCCTAACTCAGTGATCTTGTATGGATGTTTCCGACTGTGCTTAAATGTTCTGTATTCTCTCCCAGTCTGTCAACTCTCCTCCAGTCCTAACTCAGTGATCTTGTATGGATGTTTCAGACTGTGCTTAAATGTTCTGTATTCTCTCCCAGTCTGTCAACTCTCCTCCAGTCCTAACTCAGTGATCTTGTATGGATGTTTCAGACTGTGCTTAAATGTTCTGTATTCTCTCCCAGTCTGTCAACTCTCCTCCAATCCTAACTCAGTGATCTTGTATGGATGTTTCAGACTGTGCTTAAATGTTCTGTATTCTCTCCCAGTCTGTCAACTCTCCTCCAGTCCTAACTCAGTGATCTTGTATGGATGTTTCAGACTGTGCTTAAATGTTCTGTATTCTCTCCCAGTCTGTCAACTCTCCTCCAATCCTAACTCAATGATCTTGTATGGATGTTTCAGACTGTGCTTAAATGTTCTGTATTCTCTCCCAGTCTGTCAACTCTCCTCCAATCCTAACTCAGTGATCTTGTATGGATGTTTCAGACCCGGCTGCCAACACGAAGATCACGAGGTTGAACTCCAATGTGCGCAGAAACATCGCCGCCAGCACAGACATCGCGCAGGTGAGTTGCAAGGCACTTTGCCTTGTGGTTAAAGACCCACTGACAGATAACTATAGATTTTTATTTCTCGTCATTGCCCTTTTTTCCATATAAGTCCTACATTTTTCGTGCATGCCCTCAACTTCGATTGAAAATTGCAAATTTTGGTCAACATTTAAAAATTGCTTGTGACCAAACGGGACCAAAATAAAAAAAGGCCATGTACGAGGATTGGTTTAACCTTTCCGAGAATGCACAAAAAAATCTTGATCGTTCGAAAAATAATACGTTGTGTGGCTCGTTGGTCTTGTGGTTAGCGTATCTGCTTCCAATGCAGAAGGTCTAGGTTTCGATTCCCGCCAAAGTCAGAAGTTTTTTAACTTCTGATTTGGACTTAAGTCCATCAGATCTTGTCTTAGGAGTTTGTAAACGGTGACTTTGGAGCCGTCCTAGCAACGAGGCACATAATAAATTCAAAGTTGTTCGGAATCGGCCTTGTTGATTCTGGCGTTGATCCGTGGGTGTTCGCACTGTCCATACCACTGATTGCTATATTTCCTATTAAAAATATCGATCTTTGGTTGGTTATCGCTCACTCGTCGATTGCGTCGGGGCCTACAGGGTTGGCTTGGTCGCTTTGATTTACTGTCCCCCACTGAAAATCAGTTACATAACTGAGTGGGTAGACTCTAAATTCAATTTATTTATTTATTTATTTATTTAAAAGTACGAATGCACATTATCGTTTTGATTCGTAGCGTTCCCATTGAGATTTCGACTTTCGTCCAGTCTTACACAATACTGTTAAGTCCATAAGTTCTTGACTCAGGAATGTGTAAACGTTGACCTTGGAGCCGTCCTAGCAACGAGGAACATAACATATACTAAGGTTGTTCGATCTTGTTGATTCTGGTGCTGTCCGCGGGTGGAATCGTGTCCAGCTTGATTGATCGGTGTTTACCACATAAATATGACGGTCTCTTGTTGGTCATTGTTCGCTCGTCGATGGATTCAGCGCCTATAGGGGTTAATTTGTTCAGCTTTATTAATGTCCCCCATTGAAAATCAGTTCTATGACTGAGTGGGTAGACTCTAAATCCGAATTTATTAGATTGTAGTGTACCTCAGGCATAACTCGTATTAAGATGCGCAGGGTAGCCACTAGCTGAGGATTATTGGATGAGCAAAGCGAAGACTTCAATTTCACTGACCCCCCAAAAAATTTAGCTCGGGTGCTTTTTTTTTTATTTTTTTGTTAACTCTCTACCAGGCAAACGGCATATCCGATCTTGATGAAAATTGGAGGGGACCTTCGAAAGCTCTAAACTTAAAGGTGTATTGTTTTTGGGTACAATCGAAGAAATATTTCTCATGAATATCGTACTTTTACGATTGTTTTCGATTTTCTGTGCGAAGTTTTCGTGCCGTTTGGGCCAATTCTGACCAAATGGGTGGGGCTACAACGTTCATATTATACATTGACATAAGGGTAAGGTGATGTAGTACCTTTTGAAAGAAAAAGTAAAAAATGTTAGCAAGAATCTATAGAAATAAAGCTTTTAATATAAGTTTTTTGATTTTTTGTGCGATATTTTCGTAACATTTGGGCCAATTTTGACCAAACGGGTGGGGCGACGACGTTTATATTATACATGGACATCAAGTTTATGGTGATGTAGTACCTTTTGAAAGAAAAAGTTGAAAAAGTTAGCCAGTATCCATAGAAATAAAGCTTTTAATATAAGTTTTTTACGGTAAATAAAACCAATTGACAAGAAACAATAGAACCTTGACAACAATCACCTACAATGCATAGGCAGCAAAACAAAGCACATACAAAAGAAAAGATATCCCACGCAAACTAAAAACTAAAAACACGATTTTGTGACGTAACCTTTGACCCTACCAAAACTATAGAAGACACCTGTTTGTAGAGAATTAAATGGGGAATATTTTTGCTATTGAGATATTTTGTCTATCTCAAACAAATTTGGAGATATTTGATAACAAACACTTTTTGACCGCCATTTTCCAATATGGCGGCCGAAGCTCCAGTCCGATTGTAGGGGAGTTTTAGTATGTTGATAAGTATCCTTTAAGGAAGGTCTCTGCAAAAATTCAGCGACATCGCAATTTTTTCCTCCAAACGTCAATATACGATCTTTTTTGACAGGATTACTAGTGAGTGCGGCGATGTCGCTTGCTCACTTACCCACGGAACGCGACCCGCTGTCTTTGGTACCGTGGGTGCGTCGGCAGAATGACTCAGTTCACTCGCGGAGATTCTAGTGTAGGTTTTGTTTACTGCTTTGCTTTGTGTTCATGTGTGCGGTCCGTATCAGTGTTCCTTACTGCTGGTCGTGTGTTGTCATTTCATAACTTTGTGCAAAATGGATTCTACCAAGAAACTTCAGATAGTAAAAATAGGAAGTTTGTGCCAGAGTGGACTGAAGTTTATTGTTTTACGCTGCCGGAAAGGCCTGGATCTGTTCCCGTGTCTCATTTGCAGCAAAACAGTTGCCATTGTTAAAAGTGGAAACTTGAAGCGCCACTACGAGACAACTCTCAGTCTTTTCACCAAAGGTTCCCTCTTGGCAGTAAGGTGCGTAAAGATAAACTGCAGGCATGTCTGTTGTCTTCAGGGGCGCCGACTACGTGGGTGCTCAGGGGCTGAAGCACCCCTCCAAATATTCTGAATCTAAATAAAAATTCGGCCTATATATTACAAATTTCAAAGCTGTCCTGTGGCATTTTCTTGTTTTGCGAATAACAAATCTACCCCCCTATAACATACAATGGTATACTTACCTGTGAATGCCTGAACAGAAAAGGGAATATAAAAATAATACATTTTTATATGCAATTCCATTCTTTTCGCAAGACGTAACTAACATCAGTGTCAATGTGGGCCGATTTCCCCCCGCCCCCCGTTAGATTTTGTTTGCGCGACCAATCACCATCACCTATTGTGCAATTTTCTCTTTTTAAATCGGTTTTAGGCCCTCGAAAGTAGTAAATTTGGAAAATTTCTCGCTTTCGGCGATAAGAGACACTTACGGCTGAAACTTTCAAGCAGACCCTGATTTTGCAAAATCGCACTACCTCCCCTTCCCATAGATTTGTAGATAGTTAGTTTTCGATTTATAATTATATGAAAATCTTGAGAAAAAATCCCCCCCCCCATGAATCAGGACTAGATCCGCTACTGAATAAAATGTATCCAATTCATGACAATTAAAAAGGATAATTTCCTTCGAAATGTCAATGAAATATTTCAGCACCCCTCGGAATTTAGAAAACCCGGCGCCTCTGGTTGTCTTACACAAAGAGCACGGCTGTATTAGTTCGGCAGTGTAATTTCTCACACTAGCAGTTGCTGTAGACTGGCAAGGTGAGTCCATAAACCAGATATTTATATTTTATATACCCGAAAAAGATTTAGTTTTCTTTCGGACCCCGACGAAAGTTTTTAGAAGCATACGGACCCCACCTGAAAGTACTTGCCGACCCCTGAGCTAGAAAAGGGTGGTTTTCATTCCCAGAAACTACAGGCGAGCTCTGGCAGTCGTCGTCGCCCCTTCCCTTGACGACCTCCCGAGGACAACGACCATAACAATCTGAATGTTGACGAAGATGATGACGACCACGACGTGAGAACCCCCTTCCTCACTCTAACTGTGGCTGGTTCTCACCGGAATGAGACTTTCATCCCCATTTCAACCATGAGTGTACATTTTATTTTATTTACTTTGATTCACTGTCTTCCACAGAAAATCAGTTATGTAACTGAGTGGGTAGACTAAATACAATTTATTTTATTTATTTGTTTCTATTATAATTGCCATTAAATCCCGGACCGGCATCTCACCAAGACAATAAAATAATTATAGAAATTAAATTGTATTGATGCGTATGGGGTCGAATCGAGTTCATTGAAGAAAGTAGGGGTAACTCTTAATAGGGCAAGAGAAGGGGACCCAACCTTTTTCTTTCTACCTTAACAATTTAATCCGGTCAAATAAGAATGTTTGGAGGAAAAAATTGTCGATGTCGCTGAATTTTTGCAGAGACCATCCTTAAAGGATACTTAACAACATATTAAAACTCCCCTACAATCAGACTGGAGCTTCGGCCGCCATATTGGAAAATGGCGGCCAAAATGTGTTTGTTATCGAATATCTCCAAATTTGTTTGAGATAGACAAAATTTCTCAATGGCAAAAATATTCCTCATTTAATTCCCTACAAAACAGGTGTCTTCTATAGTTTTGGTAGGGGCAAAGGTTACGTCATAAAATCGTGGTTTATATGTTGCTTATTGGAGTACCAGCTAATTTCCAAATTTCTACGCCCAGCATCAAACAATGCCCGGTAAATCAGTAAGAAATCGATTTAAATACAAAAGGATTTTTGTAAGGGGTTCATGAATGCTTCCATTAGTATTTTAAAAAATCAGTTCTGCAAAATCGGATTTTGCATTTACCCGGAATTTGGGTTTTTCCATTGTTGGCATTTCCTCAAAAATGCCATATTTTACTGTCCATTATTAAGCACTAAATAGCATTGGAGGAAAAATTCTTTCTACGCACATTGAAATGTCTTAAATAATGATCAGATTACAACCAAAGTTTTAATCCAATATGGCTGCTAATTCCTAATATCCACAAAATCAAAGTGAATGATGTAACAAAAAATATGTAAAAACAGCACAAAAACATTATTCATATTGTGAATATTAGGAATTAGCAGCCATATTGGATTTAAACTTTGGTTGTAATCGGATCACTATCACTAATCACTATTTTATTATTGGAGAAGATGCAGTAAAAATGGAATTTTATCCATATTTATGCAGATTTTGTAGTATACGGTGTTTGTAAAGTGTTCTTCATAATAAGGTGTGTATGTACAATTGTTATTCAAGTTTTATTTTTGGTTTTTCTTGTATCATTTTAAAGTTTTAGTTTTGTTTTCATGTTTTAGATTTTGTTTGTGTATAAAACAATCAAAACAAATGGTTGCCCCTACCTTCAAAGTATTATTATGTTGACATTTCTTCAATTTCGTGTGTAGGCCTATGTAACTCGCAAAAGGCTCTACATGGTAGTAAAGTACATCCTTGGTTGGTACATTCTTCTTCTTTTTAATGCCACGGGAGCTGCCGCCGTATTGCAAGCAACATGCTTGCTGTGTGACAAAGTCGCAGGAAAAATGGTGTTAAGATCACTTGCGAGGGGTGCGGTCGGCTCTACCACAGGACCTGCCTCATGAAGAATAACTGTTGGAGCGATAGAGAGGTAAATGTTTTCCGCAAAAATAGCAATTTCAAATGCTGGACGTGCAGCCTCCCCGAGCTGAATGACTCTTCTGGAGCCTTCCGGAAGAGACACAAAGCCCCCTTCGGATGCCACCGCCGAGACGCCCAGCAAACAAAAATGCTGTCACGCTAATAGGATTTAACGCCCGTTCCTTAAAGAACCGTAAACGAGCTGCAGACATAGCTGCTTTTCTGCTGTCCCACTCGGCTGACATAATTGTGCGGTGAATGAGACTTGGTTGACTCCGGACGTCAAAAACCACGAGTTCCTTCCAAGGGACTACGTCGTCCTGCGGAAGGACAGACAGGCCGGCCGTGGTGGCGGCGTCCTTCTAGTGATTCGACCGAACCTGCAGCCAAAGCGCCTCGGTCACCTCGAGCGCCGGGCTGAAGTTGTCTGGCCGGAAATCAAAATCGGCAACATGCGACTTCTCGTGGGGTCAGCATACCGTCCGCCATGCCCAGATGCAGCCCAAAACGCCGATTTTCTGCACTTCCTGGACCTAGTTGCTGCTGTGCCAGCCAAGTTTCGATGGCTGCCTCTTGTTTGGCGATTTTAATCTCAACATATGCTGGCGTTCGGACCCACCGGAAGGGCGTGATAGAACCGCTCAGGATTTTATATCTGCTTTTGCTGAACTGGCTTTCTCTCAACTGGTCACTGAGTCAACCAGAATCACCAACACGAGTGAGAAGACAATCGACCTGCTGCTCTGGCGATGCGCCCAGCATCGTGTCGATGGTGGAGGTGGTGCCGGGCGTGAGCGACCACGACGCTGTTTCTGCACCCTCTCACTGACTGCCATCCGTCCAGTGAGTGCAGCCCGAGAGGTTCTTGATTACAATCAAGCAAACTGGCCAGGCCTGAACGAAACGCTTTTCTGAACGAATGCCGGAGGTGCTGCAGCTGGATGAAGTCAACGAAGCGTGGGAAAACTGGAAGCGTATCATCTTCGAGTGCGCAGAAGAGCACGTTCCGAGAAGGAGAGTAGGGGGAAACACGCGCGATCCTCCCTTGGCTAAGCAGAACATAAAAAAGATGATCGTCATCCGGGACAGACTGTTCGCCCGATGGCGGGAAACCACCTTGCGTGACGCAAGAGAGGCCTATCTTGCTGCAAGAAGATCAACACAGGTGGCCCTCCGGACGGCCAAGGACAACTGATGTGGGGACTTGGGCGAGTGCAGACAGCAGAAAGTTCTTTTGGCGCTACATAAATTCTAAGGCAACTATTCCAAACGATGCAGCGAGTTTCAAGGTAGGGGGAAGAACCGTGACAGACCCCAAGGAGGTGGCAGCCTGTTTCAGTGAGGCATTCCAGAGCAATTTCTCGCGGGCGGATAACATTTTCCCCGTCCATCAGGGAAACGCGCCCGCCACCCAGCTTTCAGAGCAGCCCACCATGAGCGAGCTGACTTGCTTGCCCGCTGGACATAAAAAGCTTCTCCGGGGGACCAAGGCTAATACCGCAGCGGGTCCAGACGGCGTTCCTGCAATCCTGCTAAAAAAAATCCGCTAACGCTCTCTGCGACTCACTTGCCCACCTCTTCAACATGGCTCTTGAACAGGGCATTCCAACGGAATGGAAAACGGCGTCTGTGGCACCGATCTTCAAAGACGGCGACAAGAGAGACATAAAGAACTACCGGCCAATCAGCATCACCTCACTGGTCGGTAAGACGATGGAACGTTTTGTGAGAGACCGGACGAGCGAGTTCCTCGAGAGTCAAAACGTCATCCCTGCGGCGCAGCACGGCTTTCGACAGCGCCGTTCTTGCACCACTCTTCTCGCCGGCGCCATTGATGCATGGACGGCAGCGCTGGACGAGCGTAGCGGAGCGCACATTCACTGTGTTTTTCTCGATTGGTCTAAAGCATTTGATAAAGTGCGCACGTGCGTCTACTATCCAAGCTCGAGCATTATGGCATTAAGGGCAATTTGCTTAGGTGGTTCGAGAGTTTCCTTGTCGGCGCACGCAGTTCGTCAGTTCAACGGCGAGCGCTCAGAATTCCGGAACGTGCCCTCGGCGTCATCCAGGAAGTGTGCTTGGCCCCCTGCTGTTTAACGTCTTCGTAGCCGACCTCCCTACCTCGGCAAGGATCCAAATGCTCCAGTACGCTGACGACGTAACCCTGTACTGCATCGTGTCACCCAAGAGGATGCAGACGCCCTTCAAGCAGACCTAGACGACATTCAGATCTGGTGCGACAACAATGGCATGTCGCTCAACGCCTCAAGTGCAGATGATGGACATCACGCGCGCGCGCACCCCACTATACTTCCTGTACACCATAGATGGTGTCCCACTCGAGTACGTCGACAAGCAGCGCCTCCTCGGAATGCACATCACAAGCGACCTCCGATGGAACGTTCACACCGATATTGTGCGGGCCAAGGCGGCGCAGGTGCTGGGTTTTGCGGCCCGCAATCTGCACGGGTGCACGCCGCGCGTCAAGAGGATGGCCTACCTGTCGCTAGTTAAGCCCACCATGACTTTCGGCCTCCCCGCATGGCACCCAACCACCATTGAGAACACTACCAGCTTGAGAGGGTGCAGAGAAGGGCATTGCATTTCATACATGGCCGAAACATCCCCCACCCTGTGACCAGAAGCAGGTTATGCCAATGACTATGCACCTGCAATACACCGACCTGGTGTTTTTTAAAAGATGCCTCAGTGGCGCCACTGATTTGACGTGTGCGCGCGCATCATCCAGGGCCGCGTGTTGAGAGGCGACGATAGTAGGCACCCCCGCCTCCAACCCCCTCCGGCCAAAAGAGTGCTCGGCCGACGTGCTTTTTCTTTCCGGGTTGTTAACCCATGGAACGACCTGCCGCCCGCCCTCAAAGACTGCCCAGTAAGTCATTTCCCTTCCATGTGTAAGGAGTACTTATGGGAGAACCATCTACAAGTGCCGTGTTAGTTTCACGTGCTTAAGCAAGGCTCTTCGCGGCACGAGACTTCCACAAAGATATCAAGTGTTTTAGCAAAATATTTGCTAGCGTCGACGCCTTTTCTTGTTGTTAAAAAATGTAACAAGGATAACAACAATAATAAATAAATAAGTCAATTCAATGTGCGTAGAAATAATTTTTCCTCCAATGCTATTTAGTGCTAAATTATGGACAGTAAAATATGGCATTTTTGAGGAATGCCAACAATGGAAAAACCCAAATTTTTTAATGCAAAATTCGATTTCGCAGACCTGATTTTTTAAAAATACTAATGGAAGCTTTCATGAACCCCGTACAAAAGTCCTTTTGTATTTAAATCGATTTCTTACGGATTTACTGGGCATTGTTTGATGCTGGGCGTGAAAATTTGGAAATAAGCTGGAACTCCAATGAGCAACATATAAACCACGATTTTGTGACGTAACCTTTGCCTCTACCAAAACTATAGAAGACACCTCTTTTGTAGGGAATTAAATGGGAATATTTTTGCCACTGAGATATTTTGTCTATCTCAACCAATTTGGAGATATTCAATAACAAACACCTTTTTGCCGCCATTTTCCAATATGGCGGCCAAAGCTCCAGTCCGATTGTAGGGGAGTTTTAGTATGTTAATAAGTACTATATAAGGAAGGTCTCTGCAAAAATTCAGCGACATCGCAATTTTTTCCTCCAAACGTCAATATACGATCTTATTTGACAGGATTAATTAGAAATAGATGATTTTTTCTAGAATAATTTAAGATTTTTTAAAGAAGCTTTTTCTTGATCTTTTAGAAATTCAATGCTGATTTTGGATTCAAAATGGACATCAAATTTGAAAATAAAATTTTTTGTTGCAATTTTAATTGCGTTTATTTTTTTGTTACATGTTCAAATTAAAGCTAGTACAGGCTAACAAAATATCCAGGACATCCCGGAATTTTGTGAATTTTTGTGTTTTATACACAATTTTATTTTTGAACCATCACAAAAATCCTTTTTTTCATTAGGCTACAATTTAACAAGGAAAAATTCTACAAATTCCGAAGTAAACAACAAATCAGCTTTTTACCCTGTTTAAAAGTATGAAAAATGGCAGATTTAATTGTGTAGTTTTTGAAAAGTGGTGGTAGGCTTAGGCTATTATGGTATGTAGGCCTATACCACTGACCGACGCATATAAAGGGTTTTAATTGAGAATTTGTAAACATTTTTAGAAGGATATTGTTTTGGTATTTGGATTAAGGACGCGTCAACCGTTAGGTCATAATGCATCATTCTAGCCTGGGGATATGGGGTGGAGGGGCCCATGCTGGTCAGAACCAGCCACGAGTAAGGGGAGGAAGGGGTGTTTCTCACGTCGCGGTCATCATCGTCTTTGTCATCGTTCGTTGTGTCACTGTCATCGTCGTCGGGGAGGTTTCCCCGAAGACGATTGCCAGAGCTCGCCTCTAGTTATGGGGAGTCATATACTCCGCTCTTACTAGCTGATGTTTGCGAGGTGGACATTTTCTCTTAAATCGCCTTGTACGATCAGCAGAGCCATGCTCTGGGCCAATTCTACCCCGGGCCCAGACGGGGGAAGAAGGATATAAGTCATAGAACAAGAATAATGTGCATTGTCTATCCTCAGTTACGATCGCCAGGGCCCCGATTCATGTACATTTAACCCGGAGTTAGGGCGAGGTAAGGAAGGAATAGGACGGGTTAGGTCGAACCAATGAACAAGCTCTATGTCACTGTATGAATGACGATTAACTTATCACTGCAACTTAGATGATTGTTTCATTGGTTTCCACCGCCATCTAACTTAGTAAGTTTGACGACGAACTTTGCTAAATGTCGCCGTGTTTTATTTAATTTTTGATGTTTAATGAGAATTTTGATGCGAGTGTGTTGTACATCATTGAATTAAAAAAAAATACGTATACTCTTGCCGTAAGTTATGGCATAGCCTAGGACTATCGTATTATTTTGATTCAAAATAAAGTTGCAATTAGCCGTCGAAACTTGTAACTTTTTAGGGAAGTGTGTCGAAACATGGCCATGCAGGCTAGGTAAGGCCTAGGGCTTGTCAAACGTGTATTGGTACTATGCATATTTCCAGGCCTAAAGCCTCCAGGAACAATAGACAAAGTCTATTAAATTATAAATAATTTTCTACAACTAAGCCTAGGTCGATGCCTGTTTCTGTTTTTTTTTTGAGCGCAATAACAATATTTTTCTAGTTTAACGTCTAGGCTCAAAAATAAAAATGTCCGCCTATCTGTTTACAAATTTTGGCTACCTCCGAGGCAGCATAAATCGGTATTCATGAAGCATTGACTTGCCCTAACTCTCGCTAACTTTCACACCACCGCTAATCCTGGCTAGCTCGGGGATTAGGTCGAGGTAAGGCCGAGTGGCAATGACTATATTTTAGGTAAACACATCGTTTTTTACAAAATACTAAACAAGAATATCTGAAATGCGTCTTTGTGAGTCGATTCTATTTTAATCTGAAATTAATAGACATGTAACTTTTTGAATTGTGTCTTGGCATTAACTTGATGGGCCAATTTGTGTGGGAGTGCAAAATCCATTTTTCTCACCACTTTAGGTGTAGTCATTAGTGCCAAAAAGGGCATTAGTAGGGCGATATTGAAACAGTAAATACATTTTGCCCAAATAAGGGCCTAACTAGTACGTGTCACAAGTTAAAGGTCTTATAAACAACATATAGACTCGAACCCAAAAAATTGCATATTTTTTTACAACGATTTGGTGCAAGAAATTATTTTGTCGTTGTGCCGTTTTTTTTTTTTTACCATATCTCAGCCGGTTGTATGTAGGCCTACTGGTAGTCGACACTTGTGTAAAATATTTCTTTACCAGACCAAACAACGAAAGTCTGCACGGGGATATAAAGTACACACAAATAACAGACAATAATTGGATGAGCGTAGCGAGCGTAGCGAGCGAAGCGAAGATTCCATTTCACTACACTGGAGAAAAAAAAACGGAATGTTTTTTTTTTCTTTTCTTTTTTTTTGTATTTTTGTCTGTTTGTCCACACGATTCCGGCTAAACCGATACTCCGATTGCGATGAAATTTTATGGAGGCCTTCGAAATCTCTGAACTTAGAACTGCCACGTTTTTTAGCGCAATCGGAAAAATTTTTTTCTCATTAAAATCACAATTTTACGATTTTTTTCAATTTTTAAAAAATTTCTTCGACTTATAACACCTACATGCTTTATCCGATTTTAATGATTTTTGCACAGAACCTTTATTTTATAAATTAAGATATTTTTGTGAAATTTGAGCGCAATTGAAAAAATATTTATCATAAAAATCGAAATTTTACAGGTTTTTTCTTTTTTTAAACAATTCTTTGACTTATAACACCTACATGCTTTATCCGATTGTAATGATTTTTTCGCAGAACCTTTATTTTATGAATTAATATATAAGTTTTAAATTTGAGCGCAATCGAGAAATTTTCTTATAAAAATCGCAATTTTATGATTTTTTTTAAAAATTACGATTTATTAAAAAAAAAAAAAAAAAAAAGTTAATTTTCAATTTAATTTAATTTAATTTTAAAAAAAAATTCAACTTAGTAATGATTTTGCCACAGAAAACAGAAAATCCGCATAACACATGGCAGCTCAATGCACCAATTACGCTCATCCAACAACGCGGCGGGACTTAAGCGTTTTCCTAGTTTTAAAAATGCCAATTACTGAGTGTAGCATAACATAAATAAACAATTATTGGGGCAATTTTAAAAGGTAAAAGAATTTGGATCAAGCAGGTTCCGAACTGGCGACCCTTTACGTGGTAGTTGACCATGCTACGCACTACTACGCCACGACGCGGCCGTCCTTCGCGTTGGCTTTGAGTGGTACATCGTTGGTCGTGGTTAGCGTACCTGCTTCCAATGCAGAAAGTACAGGGTTCGATTCCCGTCAAAGTCAGTCAGTCCATAATTTTTCTTTCTACCTTAACAATTTGAAATTTGTGATTTTTGTATTGAATTTTAGAATTTTTTTTGATTTTCTTCCTTGATCTTTTAGGGGAAAAAATGGTGATTTTGAAATCCAAATTGCTATCAAAGTTTTTAAAAAATCCAAAATTTGAGTAAATTTTCAAAAAATAGATTTTGCAATTTTTCATTTTTTTGCAATTTTTTTGCATGTTCAAATTGAATCCACTACAGGCAAACAAAATATCCGGGACATCCCGGAAATTTGTGTATTTTTGTGTTTTTATACACAATTCGATTTTTGATCAATTATAAAAATCGTTCTAATCATTAGAATTTAGTAAGGAAAAATGCTATCAATTCAGAACAAAACAAAGCAGCTTTTTGAGTGGGTGTAAAGTATGAAAAACTAACAGATTTAATTGTGTAGATTTTGAAAGAAAGTGGTAACTATGTGTACCACTAACCTATAAAGGGTTAAGTCCATCAGTTCTTGTCTTAGGAGTTTGTAAACGGTGCGGTGACTTTGGAGCCGTCCTAGCAACGAAGCACATAATAAATTTCAGAGTTGTTCTGAATCGGCCTTGTTGATTCTGGCGTGGATCCGCGGGTGTTCGCACTGTCCATATCACTGATTGCTATATTTCCTATTACAAATATCGATCTTTGGTTGGTTATCGCTCACTCGTCGATTGCGTCGGCGCCTACAGGGTTGGCTTGGTCGCTTTGATTTACTGTCCCCACTGAAAATCAGTTATATAACTGAGTGGGTAGACTCTAAATACAATTTATTTTATTTATTTATTTATAACACTAGGCTCACGACGCATTCAGATAACTCTTTATTTAATGGTATTAAGGGCACTTTTTACACTTCAAAGCCTTCTGCCACATTTAATTACTGTTATAATTGACTATTTATAAAGCATGCACGTTATAACTCATTTAATCTGGCGTAATAACATTTGAGGTGAGGTTTCTGCCGTCGTCGGTGCAAATAGCCACTACCTCCGCCTAACTCTTGGTGTTAGGGAGTATAAGGCTGAGGTAGGGGTAGGGCGAGGTAGCGAGTGTTAGCTCAACGTACATGAATCGGATTTGACGTTGCCCCTCGCTAACTCTTCTTAACCCTGCCTAACCCTGGGATAAAAATGTACATGAATCGGGGCCCAGGGGAGTTCCCCGGAGTATTTCTCTGACGATCTAAAGGCGAGAAGAGAGTCAAAGTCCGTCTCGCAAACATCAAATTAGTGTAGTGTGTGTGTAGGGGGTGCAATACTAGAGGCGAGCTCTGGCAGTCGTCGTCGGGGACTCTATCCCCTCCCTTAACGACCTCTTCGACAACGACGACGACGACGACGGCCGCGACGTGAGAACTACCCCTACCCGTCTCTGGTTCTGACCAGCATAGGTCATTCCACCCCACTCCCCTAAGCTAGAGTGGCGCATTATGAACTAACGGTTGACGCGCCCTCGAACTTAATGAATCCAAACGTTGGGGACCATTTCCCTTCCCTTGCCCGTAACTGGTGCTGTCCGACCCAGTGGTGCCCCCTCCACATCCCCTATGCTAGTGTGGTACATCATGACATAACGGTTGACGCGCCCTTATGTCCAAATAATCTTGAGAAAACTATTACAGGACCAAAAAGGCGCTGGAGAATTAAATTTCTTAAATAAATGTTTTGTAATTTTTTTAAAGTTGTATCTACTCAAGTGTTAAATAAATTGAAATGTTTTACAAGTGAATTCTTTGTTTTTTACAGAACTCCAAGATCGCGTTGACGTCCACCCCTTCGAAAGGGAGCGGTGTTGTCAGGACGACCTCGACCACGAGGCTGGCCCTCCCTTCTCGGAGACCCTCGGTTCAGGTCAGTGACCTTTGACCCATGTGTGACCTTGTGTGGGTCATACAGGGTGACCTTGTGACTCTAAGCCTCCTGGATTACACACTAGACGATCCAGGTGGCGGGGCGCGTAGGAACTCATCATCATTATCCATCGCCGTTTCCTGTTTCTTGCATTGTCAGCTTGGGTTTAGCAACCAAATTTTTCCACTTCTTTCTATCCTCCCACAATCATATCTATTTCACATCTTCCCAGCTCTCTCCTCTTGCCTTCAAGTTTCCTGCTATGAGTCTTTCCATCTCTTTGGCCTACCCCGTCTTCTTCTTTCTTCTTCAATCCTTCTTTCATACACTTTCTTGGGTATCATTTTTTCCCCCATTCGTTTCAAATGTCCATACCATCTCAACCTTGTCCTTCCTATTCTGTCACTTAACTTCTCTACACCTAGCATTTCTCTAATGTCCGTGGTTCTTATTCAATGCCTTCTCGTCTTGCCCACTGTGCTCCTCAGGAATCTCATCTCTGCCGCCTGTATCTGACTCTCCTCCTGATCTCCCATTGTCCAGGTTTCTGCTGCATACGTAAGGATCGGTGTGAAATAAGTTTTTGGATGAGCGTAGCGAGCGAAGTGAAGACTTCAATTTGACTTTCTGTTTTTTTGTTTGTTTTTCACTTACGTTACCCCAAGAAAAATAGCTCGGGTGTTTTGTTTTTTGTTAGTTTTTCTGTCTGTTTGGTCGCTCTCTACCGGGCAAACGGCATATGCGATCTTGATGAAAATTTTAGGGGACCTTCGTTTTCTCTGAACTTAGAGGTGTATTGTTTTTGGGTACAATCGAAGAAATATTTCTCATAAATATCGTACTTTTACGATTTTTTCGATTTTTAGTGCGATATTTTCGTCACATTTGGGCCGATTCTGACCAAACGGGCGGGGCTACAACGTTCATATTTCACATGGACATTAAGATTATGGAGATGTAGTACCTTTTGAAAGAAAAATTTGAAAAAGATAGCTAGAATTCATAGAAATAAAGGTTTAAATATGAGTTTTTTTATTTTTAGTGCGATATTTTCGTCATATTTTGGCCGATTCTGACCAAACGGGTGGGGCTACAACGTTCATATTTCACATGGACATTAAGGTTATGGTGATGTAGTACCTTTTGAAAGAAAAAGTTGAAAAAGTTATCCAGAAAGCATAGAAGTAAAGGTTTTAATATAAGTTTTTTGAGGAATATAATAACAATTAACAAGTAACAATAGAAACTTGACAACAATCACCTACAATGCGTTCAAAGAAGCTCATTCATCAACGCGACGGGACTTTAGCGGTTTCCTAGTATATAGTGTCATTTTACACTGAACAGGTATTTCCCTATTCCTCACCAGGGACCCAAGTTTTGAAAATGCGTTTGCAGCCACAAGTCACCGTCAAAGCGTAATTCCAATCCCACCTCATTTCGGTGACTTGAGTAAATTGCTAGTTTTGAAATCAAAACGTACGTTGTGGGATAGATGGGTGTTGCTGTTAGTCATCGTTGCGATTATATATAAATAAAGACATTTCATCAATATCTTCAAGCCATTACATTTTTGGAGCGATTCCAATGGCGTCAGAGGGCCGCATCAGAGGTGACGGCCCTAATACTAAATATGTTTTGTTTCTTTTAAAATGGTTGGCCATTTTTGGAAATTCCAAAAAACATCGTTTCTTTTAATAACTCGGGTAATTTTCGTCCGATCGGGTTCATCTCGGGCGCTAAAGAACCGCGCGGCGAGGCAAAAGATTTAGACGTACTGGAAATGCGTCCCGGAAAAACCTCCGTCCTGATTTTTTTACAAAAGGCGAAATAATTGTACGACCAAGTTAATCTGGGGCTCTATGGAACTGGACGGACGAGGCCAATATTTTGACGTACCGGAAAAGAGTCCCGGAAAAACTTTTGTCCCGGATTTTTACGAAAGGCGCTGAAAACCCCCGATCCGAGGGTAGAGGAGATCTTTTAATTAATTGAAATCGATTAACATAAAGTTGAGGTTGTCAAAAACGAGTAATTTTTTAAGTAGAAAGAGTGATATGGGCACTCGATGACCATTTATGGGGGTATTTTCGACATTCCTGTTATCCGCCAATTAAGCATAAATTCGCTAGATGGTAGCTCGGTCAAGCATGAGCATGCGCCACAACCAATATTCACAATCATTAACGGCAGAAAAGGGAGGGGGGGGAGGTAAGGCGCAGTTTTGAGTACCTACTCACAATATCAAAGAATACAACAGGGGTTATTTTTAAAGTCAAACAGTGATCCGAGCATTCTGGGGCATTTACAAAATTTTAAATTTATATTTTTCCTTCCGATGACGTCAGAGGGCCGAGTCAAAGGCAACGGCTCCGAAACCTTTTATTTGAACGTGGCCAAAAACCTTTTTGGAATTTCTCAAAATTTTGGTTGTTCATATTGGGGTAAAGCATTGTTTTTTTAATATCTTTCACAAATTCAGTCCGATCAGGTTCATCTCGGGCTCTACGGAACCAGGCGGACGAGGTGCATGTTATGACGTACCAAAAAGCGTTTTGGAAAAACTTTTGTCCCGGATTTTTACAAAATGCGCATAAATTCTACGACCGGGCCAATTTTGGGCTCTACGGTACCAGGCGGTCTAGGCGCATATTTGACGTACTGCAAAAGCGTCCAGGAAAAACATAGGTCCAGGATTTTTACGATAGGCGCAGTAATCGACCGATTTGGTACATCTCGGGCTCTGCGGATCCGCACGGACGAGGCGAAGATTTAGACGTACCAGAAATGCGACCCGGAAAACCCATGTCCTGGATTTCTACGAAAGGCGCAATAATTGTACGACCGGGTCCATTTTGGGCTCTACGGAACCAGGCGTTCGAGGATCATATTTTGACGTACCGGAAAAGCGTCCCGGAAAAATTATGTTCCGGATCTTTACAAATGGCACAATTATTGTCCGATCGGCTCCATCTAGGGATCTACGGAACCAAGCGGACAAGACAAAAATTTCTCGTACCAGAAAAGCGTCCAAAAATTTAAAATTTGCGTAATAATCAACTGATTTCGTAAAACAATTCAACGTTACTTCGGAGCGGAGAGCAGGGAATTAAATGTGCCGGAAAACAAATTTCTCCAAAGTCTTCGGATTAACGACAAACGTGCCCCGCAAACTACCGCATCGTGGCCGTACGCGGGCCGATTTTCGAGTTTGTCGCGGCAACGAGGTTTTCATACTACGAGGAATTCCAGGTACGAGGTTTTCCAAGCCCTCCGCGCAGCGGCTTTCAAGCCGCGCGCAAGCGCGACTTGTCATGTTTGATGTTGTGCTAGAACAAGATTTAAGTAATGTGAGATAGCAGTTTAGCGTTCGATTATATCTTGTTGCAAGCTCACTCAGATGTTGAAGCTGAACTTTTAAAATAGTTTGCCAATTAAGTATTGTTAGACACATATTGACACTATTGTGCAGTACGTAGCGTTCGCGCAAATATCTTTATACGCGCCGAGACCCGGCACCTCCACCATTAGATTGGTGAAGGTGCCGGGTAGGACTTTAAAAATTTTTACATGCGAATGTAGTTAAAAATAAAAAAAATAATGCCTTAGCCCTAGGACTACCTATTCACCTTCTTTGTATGATATGTTTATCCATAATGGCATAGCATCATACAGGTCCCACTTCTGCGTTGATATGGCTGCTGAGCCGCTCAGAGGTGGTTTCGTGATAGCCTCCGTTCTCGGGTGTAGCTCGCTGAACAAAACATTCTTGAGTGACCATGTCTGTGTCCCGTGGCTGGTTCTGACCAGCATGAACCCCTCCTCCCAATATCCCCTAGGAAATTATATATAGTGGAGCATTATGATCGAACGGTTGATGCGCCCTAAATCCAAATAAACTCAACTAAAGAAGACGATGACAACCACGGCGTGAGTTCCCCCCTTTCCTTCCCTTTCCCCCTACGGAGGCTTGTTCTGACCAGCAATGGGACTTTAAATTCAACTATATAGGTGTCATATTAAATGATAAGTAACATAAAACAGTTGGGCACTATTTTCATGTGCAGCGAACCACAAACGCGTTATTCGGCGCAGCCGCGTAGGAAAATAATGTTCAGTATTTAACAGGCGGTGGATAACGCATTGTTGATAAAACAACATCAAACGCCATCTTTGTCTGTCTTGGTCGCATTTCCCACTTTCCAAGTCGTGTTTTATTTCTCTGGACTAAATAACATTTCATTTTGTAATTCGCGAAGAAGGTTTAATCAATATTAGTGTTGGTTACAAACAAAGAAGATCCGTCTACGTTTGGATGTGGATTGTTGGACGTGATTTCTTAGAGATTAGTAAAACACCATTGATTTGGTCATCGGGGGTAGTCGTCTAGACCTAGGGCCTTGGCTGGTTGGTTTTATCACTGCCGACAAAAGGGCCCCTTCAGCAACCATACTTTTGGGTTTTTAACAGTGTTGTTCTCTTATCTAGCAAACTCCAGGGATTTTACAACCCAAACACCAACATCTTACCCACGCCCTTTCCTCTTTAGCAGGGACAAGATTGCCCTAGGTGTGACACAATATGTGACGTTAGTCCCTTGCGACTCCAACTCCAGCTTAGTCAACCATATGAGAACTGTTTTTCTTACGACCACAAACGACCAACATATTTCATTTTAGGAATAAAGTACCACGATGTGAGAACCCACCCCCTTTTCCTATCTCCCATTACCCGTGGCTGGTTCTGACCAGCATAGGATTTTCTTCCCCATAATCTCTAGGCTTCTGTCGCGCATTATCACCTAACGGTGGACGCGTCCTTAATCCAAATAAACGAACCGATCATATGAAGAAGTCGCAGTGACAAACTTACTAAATTAATCATCTTAAGTAATTTTTTTAACCAAATTTAGTTCACATCAAACATACTTCATCATAAACATACATTAACATTTATAATTTATTACACATAAATATGTTGTCTGTTGTCATCACTTTCATCTGTATAATTTTCTGTTCTTTTATAAACCATACAAATAAAACAACCAATAAACACACAATAAATCATTTAATTAAATTTTAATATCACAGACGGCGCAACATGACCTAACCGGTTGAAGCGCCCTAGATTCTCACGTCATCGTTCTCTCAAGGTTTTTGATTGCTTCATTAACTTTACACAGGAGCTCCCCGAGTCGATTGTGGTTCATTCTGCGTTGAGATGATCTCTGAAGACCTAATCAGTTTCTCAATGAAGACTCAAGTTCCAGGACGATAATTTTCTGTAAGGGCCGTGTAAAGCGCACGTTTCTGAATCTGCTGTGTGAAATGGAACGTGACATTCGAAAATTGTCCACACACGTCTGACTCACGGATATCTCCTAACAAGAGAAGAGGTTGCTGCTAGATGCGACACACGTGGTGCTTTGCGCATGCTATTTGACCTCTCACATTCATATGAAGAACTTTTATCATAGAATGGCCACTAACTTGCTGACATTTCTCAATGGATGTCCATTGTTTAGCCAAGTTTTTCACATTCAAAATATTAAATTTAAAAAATTAATTATACTAATATCAAGTCTTTATTATAATCTTGTACTTTAATTAAATTTGATATTGGAAAACAATATTAAAAAAATATTAACCTACACTTGGCGTTAAAAGACCATACCGGTTGAAGCGCCCTAGTTTCTCACGACGTCGTGTGTTTACTCACTCGTCCAGTTAAGAAAACAATACAATCATAAATCAAACCATACTCTCAGTTCATCAACTTACAATATCACAGGCGGTGCCATATGACCTGAAGGCTCATTCATAACCAACTTAGGCCTCTAACTGAACAGCTAACTAAGCCTCTAACTTTAGGTTGCTGTTCATGATAGATATTTAGGCCGCTAACTTAACAGCCACTGCCTCCTAGATGTTGCTCGTGGCAGAGTGCTTTACAGCCATACCGTCGCCTCTAACTTTAGGTGGCTGTGCATGATAGATGTTTTTAACCAATCACAACACAGATTTGCAGTGTTTACTTTTATCGCGCCAATGCTTGACATACAATAACATTCAGCATTCAGTAAGTAGGCCTAGCCTAGCTCTACTTAGGTAGCATTATAGAATTGATTGACTATAGACTGTACAGTTTATTAAACAATAATTGATGGTAAAATAATAAACGTATTTATTTAAAACAACGTGACGTAAGCCTTACATAACCTCACATGGCCTAGCCCTAGCTGGGGGCTAGGCCTAGTACCGCAATAAACGTTAATAATACTGACGATCATTTGACATTTTCTGCACCAATCGATAGCCAAATGATTTCTTTTGTATTCTTATCTTTGTATAAAGACGAAGATTTTACATATAATAGTGGCCTTTTCATGAATTCGTTCAATAGCTTTTCATTGAACAATAGCTGATGTTCCTTGGGATCCATTTTTGCTATTTGTTTACGTTTTCAATCGGATATGACCGGAAATTGTCGGCTCGAGTCTCTCTCTGATTGGTTAAAAGCTTAATGTTAAGTTAGCTGCTAAGTAAAAGTTTGGAGTTTGCAAACTTTCGGTTGCTGATAAGTATAAGTTAAAGGCTAAGTTTTGGTCATGAACAGACGTGTTGTTTTCCATAAGACAAACTTTTAAGTTAGCGGCTAAGTTAGCTACTAAGTTGGTTGTGAATGGCCCTTTACTGTTTGAAGCGCCCCAGTTTCTCATGTGGTCATGAAGTATCTCTAGGTGGACACAGCATTGTGCATTTCTCAAAATAATAACTAACCTCTTAGTTTGAATGAATCCTGGAGAATATAACGAATGTGCCTTCGAAACACGTTTTTAACACTGAATTTACACGCACATACACAATACACGCATAACATTACATATCCTTCTTCTGATTGCTCGGCTCGGCTAATAGTAGGCCTACAGGCCAGGTGGACATTATTTGGTTCAAAAACAGGAAATTTAATGTTTCTCAACGATACTTGGGGGATATGTTCAGGGCATGTCTCAACGAAAACTCAGCTTCCCAAAGAATCCCACTTGGGGAAAATCAGCCAACTTTAAAGATATCTCCACCATGAGCCACCATGCATTCTGAGGTCTAGCCTGTTCCCACTGGGACACCGAAGTTAAGCAACCTCGTGCGTGGTCAGAGGGAGAGTGGGTGACCGCTCTGCCCTGAAACACATGTATACCGCTGGTTAGAGCAGTTGGCGGGTTCGAGAGCTAGTGTAACGGCTTCGATCTCCTCGACGTCTGTTTGTCAGTCTGAGTTTAGTGGAGGAATAGTGGATTACATTATTCGTTGCAAATAGAGAATTAATATTAATAACAATATAAGATTCTTATGTATTTCCATTTTCAGTCAATCCAAGTGACCGAATAACTCATTTCTTTCCTTTTTTTTATTATTTGCACTTCCTTTTGAAATAATTTTAAATCCCGGGGAATTTCCGCCATCTTGAAATAACTCCACTACATTGGATTGTTTTGTTTTCTGCTCTGACAGGCGATCCAAGAGACAAATAGACTACATTTATTTATCTGTAATTATTTGCAACACTTATTAATAGATGTATTATCCAAACCCTGAAAATGAAATGAACCTGAAAGAATCTTCAGTATTGTGGCTTTGCAAACAGATTTGGGGGTCAAAAAACACAACATTCTGTTCCTGCGTGCGGTCACCGGATGTGACTATGTGGGCTACGCACATTGAAGCCTTGCAAGAAATAAAAATATTAATACTATGCTAAATTATTGGATGAGCGTAGCGAGCGGAAGCGAAGACTTCAATTTCACTGACCCCCCAAAAAATTTAGCTTGGGTTTTTTTTTTTTGTTTTGTTTTGTTTGTTTTTTTTTTGTTTTTTTCGTCTGTTTGTTCGCTCGATTCCGGGCAAACGGCATATGCGATCTTGATGAAAATTTGACCGGACCTTCGTTTTCTCTGAACTTAGAGGTGTATTGTTTTTTGGGTACAATCGAAGAAATATTTCTCATGAATATCGTACTTTTACGATTTTTTTCGATTTTTAGTGCGATATTTTCGTGACATTTGGGCCGATTCTGACCAAACGGGTGGGGCTAGAACGTTCATATTTCACATGGACATTAAGATTATGGTGATGTAGTACCTTTTGAAAGAAAAAGTTGAAAAAGTTAGCTAGAATCTATAGAAATAAAGGTTTTAATATTAGTTTTTCAATTTTTAGTGCGATATTTTCGTCACATTTGGGCCGATTCTGACCAAACGGGAAGGGCTACAACGTTCAAATTTTACATGAACATTAAGGTTATGGTGATGTAGTACCTTTTGAAAGAAAAAGTTGAAAAAATTAGTCAGAATCTACAGAAATAAAGGTTTTAATATGAGTTTTTTGAAGTTTATAATACCAATTAACAAATAACAATAGAAACTTGACAACAATCACCTCCACAATGCATTCAAAAAGCACTTGCAAAGGAAAAGTGCAAACAAACGCACAAAACGCAGAAAAAAACTTACAAAAAAACGCTCATCCATCAACGCGGCGGGACTTTAGCGTTTTCCTAGTATACATAAATACATAAAGAGGATTGTGTTTCTCCCAGAAACTAGAGGAGAGCTCTGGCATTCGTCGTTGGAGACTGCACCTTCTACCCTTGACGACCATTCACCCCTACGACGACGACAATAACAACACGAACGATTACAAAGACGGCCACGACGTGAGGACCCCCTCTGTCTCTCCCTACCCGTGGCTGGTTCTGACCAGCATGGGACGTTCCTCCCCATATACCCTAGGCTACAGCAGCGCATTATGACCTAACGGTTGACGCGCATTCAATATAAATTAACTAAAACATATATTGGCCTTCTGTAGGATTCTTGCCAACATGAGGGGGGGTTCGCGCAAAGAGATGAGAGACGCGAACGCTTAACGGAAGACGTCCAACTAAACGGTATCAATATTATTATATATGATTGTTTTGCTGTACTTATAGCTCTTATATGTTTTTTCTTTTTTAAACCAAGAACACAACACAATATATTCGTGACTTTATTAATATATACCTATCGGTAGGAACAGTGTAAAAAACTAAAACGTCAGACTCACGGATATCTTATAACAAGATAAAAGATTGTTCCTGGATGCGATATATGCGCCTGAATATACCTGATATTATGATTAGCGCGCGCACTTTCATCTCTCCCAATCACACGAAGAACTTCTATCACATGAGGACAACGTCGGAAAACTATCTACGCATTTCATATATAAACAAATATTCTTCCATCAAATAACTAATTGTCCTTATATCTCTTTCACCATTATATTTAGTTTAAACTTGAACAAGCAACGAATTCAATTAATTAACTAACAATTTTGCAGGCGTCGCAATATGACCTAACCGGTTGAAGCGCCCTGCAGTTTCTCACGTTGTTATTGTCTGAAAAAAAGTCCCGTGAACTCAAATGATACACACCCTAGTCTGGAGTGGCGCATTACACCCTAACGGTTGACGCGCTCTTAATCCTAGTAAAAGGAACAAGGATAGAACTGTTCAATTCTACGACCTTGTTTCTGTTACACATGCAATTGAAGGCCAATTAGTGTTTATTTGTATCAAGAAAGTTACAATTAAAGTAATTCAATCATGGACTTTTTAGAAACGTCAAAACTTAGAAATTATCAGTCCTCAATAATACATTTTATTTTCATACAGGGTTTGAAAATGCGAATAAAATCATTCGAAAATCGACAATATTTTAGATTCAGATCGCAGTTTGATCTTTGTCAATATGTAGACATTTATCATATGATGTCGGCGACATAATTTCTATGTTGCGCATTCAAAGTAAACTTTTTTCAAACTATTTTAATACACGTCAAACTCGTTTATTTTGGTTAATTCAAATAAATTATCGTAAATGCGAGATATGATATGATGCCCATCTTGCTATCGTATGGGTTTTATATTCTCCCCTACTAAGAAGCTAGCTATGGCGGTCGTCGTCGGGGGACCTCTACCTTTTCACTTGTCAACCTGTCCGACGACGAACATGACAACACTTATGATGACAAAGTCGATGAAGACCACGACGTGAGAACCCCTCATATCCTCCCCCTTTCCCTTGGCTGTTTTTAAAGAGATTCTCCCCACAATCCCCGCCTGGGCCCGGAGTAGAATTGGCCCAGAGAATGGCTCAGCTATTTGTACAAGCCGATTTAAGAGAAAAAGTTTACCTCGCAAACATCAGCTAGTAAGAGAAGAGTAGGCCCTATATAACTTCCCGAAACTAGAGGCAAACTCTGGCAATCGTCGTCGAAGAACCCTTCCCCCTACCCGTGGCTGGTTCTGCCCAGCATGTTCGTGCCCTCCCCGCCCCCCTAGGCTAGAGTGACTGCTTCACCTGGGTTGTGCTGGATAGAGTCACAGATATTGAGTAAACTGTATATTTAATAGATAAAGTGAACAGTTATTACACCGAGCCAGAAGAAACACAAGAGTGACGCCCTGGACTGGCCGTGGCTGGTTCAGCCCAGCATGGTCGTGCTTTGTGAATGTAAAACATCCCCCAACCAATCAGAATTGCGTATTATTACGCCTAGCGCTCTAGCGCTAAGAAGAGGAACCATAGTGAAAAACATGGCCTACGATTACGATGGCTGTCATTAGTGTAGAATGTCGATTCTTGAGTGTATAATGATACCTAGTAAGCGTTATTTAAAAAAAAAAATAGGTAATACATGATATACAAAGATAACGGTTAAAAGTAAACATCCATTATTACTTTCTTACAATGTGAACTAACGAATGACAAATAATAAATCGAAATCACGGTCATATATAATGAAAGCATACATTTCCTGAAATAACTAAAAGATTCGTAAGTGAATCATAGGGGCGATGACATTGTCTTTTATCACTAATCATCAAACCACGAGCTTTTCGGCCGTGGGTGGAAACGTACGTTTCGAAACGTGCGATATGATTTCAAAAGTAGCATTTGGTTCAAAACGTACGTTTTGATAGTCACGTGACCCTCCAAGTTACTCGTTTTCAGAGGTGACTGCAAACGTATTTTTCAAAACTTGGGCCCCTGGCCTTTCACACACCGGTAGAAGTTATTGTCCTTTAGTATTTTGATGTTTATCCCCTTTGTAATCTTTCCACTTTCCATTACTTCACTTCCTAGATATCTGAAACCATCTACCACATTCAGGGTTCCTCCAATGTTTATCTGTGCTTGATAATTCCCTGTGTCCCCTTCTCCATCAAAGTTACAACCTCACTCTTCAAGAGGCTTATTTTCATATGCTTCTTGTGTGTTACTATTCCACTAGTCTGTATATCTTTGGAGTACCTCCTCATACTCGGACCATGCCACCAAGTCATCGGAAAACAGCTTTACCTCCACATCTTCCTTTGCCTCCATCTTTACCTTGTTGTGGATGTCATGCATCATGATTATGAATAACAGAGGTGACAACACTCTTCCCTGCCATATCCCTTTTGTTATTATAACCACCTTGACAATCCCAACTTTGAACCCTGTCTATCAGTCCATTCTCCACTCCTTTTCTTTCCAGACTCTCCCATACCACTTTCCTTCGCACACTATCATACGCTTTTATGATGTCTAAGACGACCATGTACCATGTACCATGTACCATGTACCATGTACCATGTACCATGTACCATGTACCATGTACCATGTACCATGTACCATGTACCATGTGCCATGTACCATGTGCCATGTACCATGTACCATGTACCATGTACCATGTACCATGTACCATGTACCATGTACCATGTGAAGTCGTGATTTGTTGTAATTAGGAAGTGGTTGGATGGAAGAGAAGGCTCAACAGGCCTTAATCCCGCCATCAATAAAGACGACAATCAAATCAAATCAAATCAAAACTCTTTCCCATGGCCGAATAGAGGATCTATTGTGGATCTTCCCCATCTAAATCCGTATTGTTCTTCATTCAACATATGGTCAACCTCTCCTCTTGTTCGCATAGGAACTATTTTTTAAAATCTTGAGCAAATGTTGAGCTGATAATTTTTTTTTGTCACTGCATGCTTGACATAATTTTAACCAGCCACAAGTCAGCGCACACCCTAGTAAAATTTAAATTTTTATCGTGGGAAACCTGTTATAGGGTGCTATTAGCCCCTCTTCAGGTGTACTAGGTATGTACGGATAGGAAATTGTGAAGGGATGTCCGAGGGCTGTTTAAGAAGACTCAATCCCTTGCATTCGTCTTAACGACTGAGGAAAACCTCGTAAAAAACCTTCAATCAGGATTGCCGGTCTCGACGGGATTCGATCCCGGGACCTCCCGAATCAGAGTCGAGCGCTTAGCGTCCGAGCCAGCACTGTCGGTACACCCTAGTATAGTGGTAAAGTATATATATAAAGTCCCTACATATCAGCGTCTTAGTAGCCTACTATAAAACCAAGGTTAAACATCAAATATCCCTCTCTAGGGTTACAGAGATGGTTTGTCTTTCTCCGGTTAATTTCGTATGTAGTCTAATATAGGCAGTGCAATCTGCTCTACGAACATCATTAACATTATTATTTATTAACAATGTATAAACAGACCGAGAATAAGACAGAATTAAATTGGTAGCTGCAAAACTCAGTTGGTAAGAGCATGGCCCGGAAAGCCAAGGTCCCGGGTTCGATCCCCGGTTAGTCACTTTTTTAATTTCTGTCTAAAGTACCTACATATCAGCGTCATAGTAGCCTACTATAAAACCAAGGTTAAACAACAATATATATATAGAAGTCTAGTAGCACTCTGACAGCATGCAATACCGTGGTGATGAACTTTAAACTGTGTGTTGTGGGGGGTGGGGGGGGGGGTAAATACTCCATTCTTCGTCTTTGCCCGGGGTAGTATTGGCCCAGAGCATGGCATGGAAAGAGAAAAAGTCCATCTCGCAAACATCAGCTAGAATGAAGGGGAAATACAGTTCCTAAAAAGTAGAAGTGAACTCTGGCAGTTGTCTGGGACCTTGGACCCTACCCTCGTCCTCCTTCCCGACTACGACCATGACAACACGAACGATGACAAAGACGATGACGATGAAAATGTGAGAACCTTCCCTTTTCTCCCCCTATCCGTGGCTTCTTCTGACTACATTTTGGAACTTTCCCCTCCAAAATCTCCTTGGTTGGAGTGGCGCATTACGACCTAACGGTTGACGCGCCCTTAAGAGGGGTCACTGATGCTGGCGCAGAGACGAGTTAAGACGCCCAACGTACAGGAGTTTCCGGGATATCGCTTAACAACAACGCCAACATATACCACCACAACGTCAATAAGGGATCAATCCATGATATCCAGTATGCGTATTTTTAGAATTATTCATCGGGTTTTGAATTAAAAAACATGAAATCTCAATAATTTACTCAATTTTGGCGAATTTCGGGAATTTATTCCAAGTGTAGGGCCACATATTTTTTTAAAACGCAAATTTGACAACCTGATTAACGGTTATATCATTGTTTGGCTCCTTTGGTCGTGTGGTTAGCGTCTCTGCTTCCAATACAGAAGGTCCATGGTTCGATTCCCGCTCTGATTTGGACTAGGGAACCTAAGTTTTGAAGGCGGGAAGGAAATTGGTTCTCTCTGGTCTCAGCGCCCATAAGAATTAGCATGGTACGAAAATGTAACTCGCCGTATCTTTTGTCTCGCGCAAAAGAAATCTTAACCAATAACATCACAAGATGCATAATTCTGTGAAGAAGATGATGGCATTCTACTTTGCTCGATGACGCTTCCTAAATTCAAACTATTATGAGTTAAATGGACTCATGTTTGCGCGCTGTCGCAAATGTACTCTGACTGAGCGGCAACCTCAGCGAGATAGTTGTTCCGATAGGCAAAATTATTCGCTCAAACGGGGTGGCAAAGGTTCACGCATACCATTCGATTCCCAACACCCACAGCTATCATTTTATGCTTGATTAACTCAACATTTCGTTCGCCTTCATAGCGTCGCGACGCTATGAACACGACCGACGCTCAATTTTTTCGTCCGCACAGTGACAACTTTAATACTAAATTTCTTTGTTATAAATGCACTTACAGACATCATCTTTTTGTCCATGTTTTCACCATTAATCACGTTTTAATATAGTGTTCTTGTTATACGTCCAAATACATAAATACAGTCTGTTTCATGATCAAATAGACCTCAAGATGCGTTTTTTTAAGAATACGCACTGTTTTCGTTTGATGGCAAAGGTAGAGTTTTTTCAAAAATGATTATTCAAATGGTCAATATAATAGTTAATGATGTTGGCAACAAAATGGCTATCTTGAATTTGGCCATAAATATTACAGATACACTGTTAATAATAAAATACCTAAAGCTGCGCGCGGCACCCGAGTCTGGAAAAACGTAATATATCACTGTAAATTTCCTTCTAATTAAAGTTAATTCATTATTTTTCACTCTTGAACGCAAATAAAGCAAATCAGGATTAGGATAAATGTAATTCAAACAAAAAAGTACAGTCAGTTTCCAAAAATGGGTCCCTGCTATATATTTTTAAGAAAATGAACGTTTGCAAAGACAATTGTCTAGTGGATATGTTTTTAGTTGTATATTAGATATAAAATAATCCCCTATCTGGGATAAAACATAACATGATATACATTTCTGGCGATTATGGCTATGCAAATAGTTGAATTCCTGAAAAATATATGTGTCAAAATGGGTGACACTCAATATTTTATTTCACACTTTCCCACTTTAATGCCGAATTACTTACTTTAAGCATAGCGTTTAAGCGTTTAAAATATTATTCTGAGAGTATCTCACACAAGCAAAAGCATTTTTACAGGGAAATATAAAGAATATGTAGGTATAGACTGTTCCAAAAAGTGGGTCCCTAAATGTATAATAAGTAAATAAATTAATATTTATACATTGTACATTTTGTCATAACAACAATTACACAATGTACATGTACATTGTTTAGCCATTAATATACCATTACATTAAGACACAATATAATAGTAGACATAAAGGCAATATAACTGTCAAATAAAAAATAGAAACCCTCGAAAAAGTAAATGCAGATTGCTGCATGCAGCTTTCAGGTTCGAGTGCATAATGCCAAATCATGCCATTATTTATAGTTTTTATGAATATTTAGTAATTATTGTTGCTACAAAAAGAAATGACGCAAACGTAATTATTTATAAGATTAATAATAAATAAAGTCCAGTCTGTTCACAATATGTGTTGTCAGAGAACTCATTTTGCTTCAAACATTGTTATATAATGTCTATCTCTAGTCAAAATCCCTGCAGTAGCCTATAGCATAGACATTCTGTAAGAAAAGGATAGGCATATTTCGATACGTGAAATGTATAATATAAAATTAAAAAAATATATTTTCAATAGGAACATCACTTACATTTTCAGACCTCTTCATTCACGTCTGAGTCGATGTTTTCTTCGTTCTCATTCTCTCTTGTACTGACATCATAATTTGTACAAGTCTGTATTATGCACATGTCGGTACGAAGAAGATAATTACGCAAGCAATAACATGACTATGGAAGACATTGGCGTGAACAATTGCATGATAAGAGTTCCAGCACATCAGTTGGGAGCTGGTTCAATGCTCAACCAAATCTCAAGAACCGGCGTAGCTTCTGAAATCGTCGATATCTTCCATGATATCTTTCAACTCTGGAGGAGGTATTTTTGAAAAGGATTCCATGGCTCATTTCCCGATATCAGACTGAGTGTTTGCACGGTTGATGTATATATGAAGTGCGTCCTTACAATGTGGGAGAAAAGTATGTTCTATAGTGCCCCTTTTCGTGCAGAACAACGAACAACGAATAGCGCAAATCGTTTTATTTGTTATGCTATCTCCTCCATAAATATTACACACAAACTCTTATACACCATCCATTGTTTCTATTCTACAATTCTTCGAAAATTGTGGAACTGAATGTTATCGGTACACTAGACTGTATTGATAACGTACCAGATCCTTTATCGTAGCAAGAAGAAGCTTATACTAGAATTATACTTCATGCTAATCACGCGACAGGAGCGGGATGTGAAGACTTTGTTATTATTTGTGACGATACGGATGTCGCCATATTGATCCTCTTCCATTTGCCATCAATCAACCAAAAGGTTAACTACACTGATGTTCACTGATGTCCAAGGAGCACTTGTGGCAGAACCTATAACATGTGCCATGTTAGTTTTGTGACATCAGCAAGGCTCTTCAAGGCACGAGATTTCTCCATGGATTTTAAGTGTTTATCAAAATGTTTGCTAGTATCGACGCCGTTTCTTCTTGATGAATGTAATTATGACAACGATAAAAAATAATTAATAAATACATAAATAAATAATGTACAAATAAAAATAAACATTGTTTGTAATTTGTCTGCAATTAAAAACTAACCTTGTAGCCTATTTTTGTTCAAGAAATCTCTTATCTTACAAACGGACACTCTTCAAAGGCGAAAATTTGGAAGACATGAAAATCTTACATAGTACGCCCATTCACTTGCATTGTTCAATCCCATTTGCACGTGTCTTTGAGCTGTTAGTAAATTTATTGATCTGAAGAAGATTCCCAGGTCATCTACAAATAGGCACGACATTTGGCTCTTTGGGATACAATCCACTACACTGTTTATTCCAATAGCAACCAGTGATACCGACAAGACCGAGCGTTGTGGTACACCTGTTTCCAGTGAGAACGAGGCAGAAGGCGCCCATGCTGGTCAGAACCAGCCACGGGTATGGGGAGGAAGGGGGGTTCTAACGTTGCGGTCGTCATCGTCTTTGTCATCGTTCGTTGTGTCATTGTCATCGTCGCCGGGGGGTCGTCAAGGGAAGGGGGCAAGGTCCCCGACGACGATTGCCAGAGCTCGCCTCTAGTTTCGGGGAGTAAGATCCGCTCTTTCTAGCTGATGTTTGCGAGGTGTACTTTTTCTCTTGATTCGCCTTTTAATATTAGCAGAGCCATGCTCTGGGCCAATTCTACCCCGGACCCAGACGGGCACCTTAACGGGTACTAGATTGAAATCAACGTCGCGGCTCTGGGAAGCTTCCGTCCGTAGCAGCCCGATCAGCGTGTTCATTTCCCTTTATTCCCATGTGTCCAGGTATCCAGCAAACCTCTATTATATAACGCTTAGAGTTGAGTTTTTCTAAATAGAATTGAATGTCATGTACCAAATGATGACTTTAAGGTGACGCTATAGCGAGCACTAGGGCCCGCTAGAGGGGTAAGGAGTAATGCAACATAGTTTGCCTTGCTTTGGATTAAAATTGCGGTATTCTCGTAATTAATAAAGCTACGAGTCCGATTTTTTGGATTTTAGAAAGCATTAATGTTAACCTTTCATCTGTTACAACATTAATTTTTAGAATTTATAATAGGGAACTGGCCTTGGTTTCAAATATATCTTACACGTATTTCGTAATTTGTAACATTCAATTAAATAAACATCGCAATTAAAATAAACTATAAAAAATAAAATCTGTAGATTCTATGCATGTTCAAAGTTCCTGGGTTTGGACTTCCCGCACAAAGACTTAAGTCCGCGCTCTTTTGGTTGTGACGTTATCGTGAGGTGAGGAGAGGAAGCTGATTGGCAGAACTGCCAGCTCGCCGCCTCGGCGAACCTCACGATCACGTCACACCCACCGTCAATGGCGCATGGCCGTTTTCCGGCGCGAAGACCGGTTCAAATTTTTCCTCGCTCACAGTTAGCGCTAATAAAAGCCGGACGCATAAAAAACTTTACTGGTCGGTATTTGAGGTTATTAGTAGGGACATATTCAAATTTGGTAATGAAGGACAGTTCCCTATTAACCCATAATAATTCACTTTTAATTAACATCTGCACAATTGACTATTTAGACGATAACAAGAGCAAATATCAATTCAGAAACGAGATTTAAACGTACTGTTATAAAACATTTAAATCTTAGTGCCTCACAAAAGCTGTTTTTTTTCAAAATTTTGATTGTAAATGCAATAAAAAAATAATTAAAACATTTTAGTAATAAACACATTGCTCTTTTTCATGATGTAAATAAAAAAAGACGCTTTGTAAGGCATTGCATTTAGTTGTAGTAGTTGAATGCTTTTTAAATTTTTATGATATCTTCAACCGTTTGGATGGTAGAACTGTAATTAGTTTACAAACGTGGAAGAAAAAAATCGTCCGTCAAGGAGCGCTGCGCCGCTTGGAGTGGCAGTGTTTCTAACTCAGTCCACCAGTCAACCCCGGAAAGACAAACAAGACTTTGAATCAGATTGAAGCAATTGTTACATGTTACAGATATGCAATCACATTAATTACAATGTGTGGACGTTCTATGTGTCTAAGCGTGAATCTGAAGGCAACTCAACAATGCTCCCCTGCACTTGCTCGCAATTATTGTGAAACTGTAACGTGAGATTAAAAAATCTATAAACAATTGAAGCAGACTTTCAGGAGTGTATACCAGTACTTCAATTATCGAATAAGATATAATAATCTATTGGGTTTTGTTACACGTTGTAGCTTACACATAGTGTTTGACAATAATCAATGATTCGTGGATCTATACCTACTTGGGCATCGGGGACAAAAAGGCGTCGTTAGTAATTTATTGATATACAATTATATTCAGAATGGTCCCATCTAATTAGTAATATGTGGTTTTATGGTGGTTTCGTGTTTATTGAAACTCGTGTTAATTAATTACATCATTGTAAATGCACTGCTATCTAACTGTTATATTTGCATCATGATTCATTCATAGCCATTCATTTTATTTGTTAAGTTTTTATAATTACAACGCCATACAGCGAACATACGTAATAACGTTTTCAGTTCTACAAAATGGGCTACTAAAAATACAGGCTTCTCAGTTGTCTTGTTTTGTTAGCGAATTTCTACGAGCCGTTTTCTCAGTATTTTGCAATGACCTGTCTATTCGACCGCCTAATGGAGGTATTCATCCACCATTCATCCTTGGGTTGGTGTAGGCGGCACCACCTGTCATTTCTCTGTCTGCAAAGATTTTGAGCAATGTGGGTCTTCCAACGAAAGCAATCGGGTCATTATTGGATGAGCGTAGCGAGCGAAGCGAGCGAAGCGAAGATTCCATTCTACTACACTGGATAAAAAAATCCGGATGTTTTTTTTTTTTTTTCTTTTTTTCTTTTTCTTTTTGTCTGTTTGTCCACACGATTCCGGCTAAACCGATACTCCGATTGCGATGAAATTTTATGGAGGTCTTCGAAATCTCTGAACTTAGAACTGCCACGTTTTTTAGCGCAATCTAAAAATTATTTCTCATGAAAATCGCAATTTTAAGATTTTTTTCGATTTCAAAAAATTGTCTTCGACTTATTACACCTACTAGTGCGGCGGTCGAATCCGAAATTTCAGCTTTGACCCATACAGGCGGTACTACCGCGCGAAACCAAAATAAAATCGTCGGCTACTTCATTACCCACTAGAAAAATGACGTTGTGGTCTCGAAATGCGTGTACGTCATAGATTTACGACGCCATCTTGGATGCGCGGCGTCGATCGCACTTTGCGTTATAAATCATGTTGTAAATTCTGTAATTTTTTTATTTAAAAAATCAAATTTAGCGCGTTGTGTTCACAAGACATGGGCGTTCATTATGCTTAATTTTTATTTCGGATTGCAACAATAAGTCAAGGTGAAAAATCAACAATTGCGGGGAAAATTAACATTTTCAGAATTACACTAAAATGTTCTATATTTTTTTACAGTTAAACCATCAACATTTTCTTAAGACACGGGGATGGATTTTAATTGCGGAATACATTTGTGAACACGTCCGTATTTTTCATTTTGCTTAAATGCAAATACTTTGGTCGCTTTGGTGGTAAACGTGATGAAAAGCGTAGCGTGCGGCAAGCTACAAAACTGGTCGAATCCTTATTGTTGGATGCATTGTTATACAGATCCTGGCCAAAAGAGACGTGGAATCTTGACCTGGTCGAGTTTTCTCTTCCTATCCTGTTAGTGTATACCTTGAGGATAAAAATAATCTTGGGTAGACATTTGTAATTTTGGGCAAAATATTTTTACGACGCCATCTTGTTTTAGGCATATGCATAGTACACGCTTTTGATTTTCATTTGTTTTCTATTATAATTATGACAGTTTTAACAAACCTGACGTGTTATTTGGATTTTTCATAAAATTTCCTATTTATTGATACAAATTTTGTCATCCTAGGACTATTATGAAATTATTTATATGAAATTACATTTTATTAGTCCTTCAGCCAAGTACAATATTTAAGTGTGTTTGATGACGGACGAATTAATGTTCGCATATTCATAAAGAATGTTATTGGAAAATTATTTTTACATAGAGTTGTCTTAGGTTTGTCCCATGACACTAATGGTAGCCATTTTACAAGATGGCCGCCAAATATATGTACTATCTAAGTGCCCGTTAGTGCGCCGCATCCGAGCAACGGTGTGCTTACACACTCATGCACATTATGCAGCAATCCGAGTTGGTTGTTTTGGAGGTGGTCACTCAGTCATCATGATTAGTGTTATGAACCCTAAAACACATAGTCGAGGAAATGTAAGTACCTGATAACACAATGCCAAATTTGATTGGGGTACGATAATTAATCCTTCTTTTTTATATGTGGTGAACACGCTGGTTACTACTTATTCGTCTTATTGTCTTATTCGTCAATTGGCCAGCAATTCTGACCAAACGAGTGAGCGATTATGGCTGTGTAGTGCATTTGAAAGAAATTGTTTTTAAAAATAGCTGAAAAGCATTGAAATAAAGGTTTTAATAATATAAGCTTTTTTCATGTACTATATAATAAACAAGTAACTATATAAACTTGATAATAATCACCTACAATGCAAACAAAAAGCAAGTGTTTTGGTTGACGAGATATTTTACATTCCATTTCTTATTGGTATTACTTTAGCAATTATTCCCCCCCCCCCCAAATAGAGTTTTTTAAAAGGGGAAGGGAAGGGTTCGACGGATGCCTCGTCGTCGAACTATAGCACTAGCCGAGTCAGTGATAGTACCTAGTGTAGCAAACCGGAAACTAGAGACAGGGAAGTTCTCATAGCGGTACCTAGTAAAATGATAGGAAGTTAGTGTAAGTAAACACTGGAACTTCAATGTTATTTCTATCTGTAAACCGGAGTCAGTTAGGCTACACTAAGGACTAGTTGCACTTGAGCTAGGGATGTAAAAGTAAACTAAATTAAAATCAATCTGATAGGTCAACAGTCTGTTACATTAAAATCAGTCTCCTTGGATGTAATAAATAAATAATTAGGTGATAACTATCTACTAATTATAGCCAACCTATATTAATTTTGCCGTTCGATGTAGTACTTGACTAGAAATTCTCTTTCGAGGGAAGATGTCGTTAAATTCCAAATAGTGAAACTTAACATAAATAACAGCGGAGTATACCGTATATCGGGAACGCAGCAAAGGTGTACCAAGCAGTTGGTCCTCAAAAGACATTATCTGTAAGTCAGTTCTACTAGATTCAATGCTGATCAGAAGGAAGTAATTACCCCGGCTGATCACGAATCGACACACCGTAAGTAGGGAGTAATTAACCCTGTTAACCGTGCCTCGTCTAAAGCCCACAAAAAGATTGCTAACGCGTCTAGGGAATACTTTACAGGGAAGTAGACAAGACAGCACCAGTAAGTCTGTAAAGCTGTATATGTTTATTGGAAAGTTTAATCACAGGAATACACGATATTACCGCTTACAAAGCAAAAGTTAAGTCATCGTCTACGGTACAGTATAGGTCGAGGAGGTACAAACTTGCTCGTTACCGTGTTAGTGGCCAAAGTGCGGCTAACACAGACGGCAACCTAGTGCCCCTCACAGTCTAGAAATAGGGGATGGACGAAGTTAGAGTTGCGAAGTACAACTACTGGGAGAGGCGGAACGATAGTTTCGAAAACGCTCGACACCTACAAAAAGAAGTTTTTTAAGGTTGCCAAGTTAAAGGCGCTGACTTCTTAATAGACAATTAGACCCTGGGCATAGGGCTAATTTTCTAAATGTACGGGAACAGTACAATAAGTTATTCCTCGAGTAGGATAACTTGGGGTGTCGGAACAGTGGTAAAACCATGGTTATTGGTTAAACTGTGGAGGCCAAGCCAGAGTGCAGGCCTACGAGCGTTACACGTTGTTTTAAATGCGTGATGGTGACCATATGACGATATGCTCACGGATAAGGTCGACGAACCTTGTTATTCCTCCCAAGAGTCCCCGAATTTTGGAAGTGTCCGATAGGGTTATATCGGAGCAAGGAGAAGTAAAACACAGACAGGTAACAGACTGTAGGGATGTAAATTCATAAAATCAACTTAATAAGGGAACAATCAGGTTTGACTATTAGTGATTAAATTTTTGAAATAGAATAAATCCGCGATTGAAAAAATAAAGAACGAAATAATTAGAGGGTTAGTAACCCAGTACAACCTTAAGTTCAGGAAACAATGAGGCGCAATCAGTCAATATCGAGAAAGGGAAGGTCAGATTTTTTCAGTAAAGATGCATTTTCAAAATCACCACACCTCCAGAAACTAGTCCATTTGTCATCGAAAATAGTCCACAGACACAGAGCATTTAGTTGCTAGTTAAAATGTAACTAATTTTGATAGAGCAGTTGACCTACACCGAATAACATTATTTCCGTGCAATAAGTTGTGCTGCGAAAAAGTGCTGAATTGAGAGGAAATATTATGTTCAATATATTATCTGAAAATGTTTAAATGTCAACAGGGCATAGTCTATGAAATTTACCCAGCTGTTCTAGTAATGTCAGTGTACCCTACTTTGCTGACTACTGTAAAGTGGCGCCTACCAAGGACGGGAGGAAGCCACGTGCGTGGAGGACTGATGCCGTGCGTGACAGCTGAACGCAGCGCTGTCGGACGAACCAGGGCGCCAGCGCCGGTGCATCAGGGACCCGCTGGTGGACTGGACAGGACAGGACATCTTGGAGTTTCAGCGTGGAAAGGGAAACGGTGTTGGTAAAGGGTGTTGTACCGGGATAACAGTACGGGACACACCCAGGTAGAATCCCCCCACAAAAGGGAAATAAATAAAAAAAAAGAGGAAGAAAGTATATTGTTTGTGTCATCACTAATTATTGAGAATTAGTAGTTTAAAATTGTCCTAAAAGCTATGGGATAGCAAGACAGTACATGTTTTGACAAAGTAAATTCAATTGCATTGATTGAAAAGAAAATATCAGTAATGATTCTTGAACATTTGATCATTTGATATGTGATATCATGCAGAGTTTCAAAATATTACCTCAAATTTAAAATTGAATATTTATTTGGGATAATGACATTTTCAGTAAATTCAAATGGAAATGAAATAGTAAAACGAAACGATTATCCCGTTAAATAGATGTAACTTTGGTAACTTTGAAAGTTCAAGTTGTCTGATAATAAATTGATAAAAATCAATTATTAAATGGAGAAAAAAAAGATTTACTAAGTTTGGAATCTTGGAACTAATTACTTGTTTCTGTAAGTTAGGTAACGTAAGTGACGTACGGGAGGCAAGAGGTGTGAACAACCTCCGGCTAGCCGCTGTGCTAGGCACAGCTGACATCAGCAGTCTCAACCCGGTCATATAGCCGATCTTCAGGACGGACGGGAAGATGGGAGTCCGGCGTACTCTGATGACGCCAGCGCCCGAACCATTCAACCCCCCACCCCCCTCAACCCACCCAAACGTTCCAGCAATACAGAAGACAAGACCAGCATATTTAAGAACCAAATTTAGGTAATTGAGTTGTATTCTTAATAGCAACCACTTGACAACAACATACAGGATTACTGGAAGTAAAAATAAGTTAAAACAGAACTTGCAAATATCAAGTAAATCCGTAAATGAAATATTCCAAAAATGTGGAGACTGCTAGTTGTGGAAACTTTCGAAAACATCTCAAATACCTATTTTGCAAAATAACAATTCTTTATGAATTTGGAAAATGTAATCGGAAATGTAATTAATTAATGAGTTTAAGAGAAGACGTATTATTTTGCTAGCAAGCAAACACTATGCAATAGGAAAGATATAATATTGTAAAGAAACTGCAAATAAATTGAAATAAGTGTAAGTTTACATAAAATAATGTGGTAAAAGTGCTAGGGATCAAAGCACAATAGACCAGGCAAATGTCACATGGTCAATTAGAAAATAATATCAAGATCACTCTTGTTGTATATTAACAGGGCACTTGTGTTTAATTATGTTAAATCAGCAAGTTATAGAAATATTTTAATGGGTAAAACAATGCACTTACAAATAGATGTGTATTCACTATTCAGAGATTGAATGTTGGTGTAAGTTACGTATAAGTAATTGTGTAGGATATTTTATCACTTTACTTTACGCATGTGAGAAACACTGCAAGGCTTATCGATAGCACGCGCATCACGCAGTTGCACTTGTTAGGAAGTAACAATATAAATAAAATGAATAAAGCAAACACGCGCGGTAAGCCTATGCAAGTTGGAGTTATAGAATAGATCATAAATTCTAGTAGTAACTTATTTGGTATTCTTTGCACTGAATTAAATTAAAAATCACAAAGATAAACACGTCTTGTCGTTAGGAAATAATAACTTGTACTAACTTCAGTCACTTCTAAAAGACGCAATACAGGCGCATCACAGCCAAACAAGGCTAGTTGAGATAAAAATTTGAAATGTGTGCACTCTACAAATTTGATAGCACTGAGACTCATGAAGAGATCAGTAAGTGGGCGAGCTAAGTCCATCATCCAACTTTACTATAGTTGCTCAGACAGCTTATAGGTACACAGGTTCAGCTAGTAACGGCAAGGCGGTGTAGAAGTATATTCCCTGGTCGTTCAAAATGACTGAAACCTGAACGCAACAACGAATTAACGTTTTTTTCTGTTGAAGAACAGAACGTTGACAAACTGGAACTCACAGTGTTGAGTCTGATTAGTTGAAAAAAAAAACTAGTTAACTATCGTCGAAATCAAAAGTTAGAGGCAAACATATTTCAAATTAGATTGTTGGTAAAATTTTGAGAAAGTAAATGAATAAAGTAACTTGGATTTTTTTCTATGACTTTTCTAAACGACACAGACACGGGAAAATAAAGTAATGTTAAACATGAGATTTCAGAAAACATTGATTACTTAAATTTTTCGTAAAGAAAGATTAAAAATGTAGATATTCAAACTATAGACAATGAAACAACTATTGATTGGTTTCAATGATTTGTGTACAATCATTGGTATGTGTTTAATATACAAATATTCATTGTTGAAAAAGACTACTTGCATGGAGTTAGCACTGCAAGCCACTCCCGAAACGTATATGTGTGAAATTGTATATGACCGTATCAGCAGTAGAGCAGATAGGAATTTAAGGCTCACTGTTGAATGATTAGCTAAGTAAAAAATGTATATTCTGGAAACATAACATTTTTTAAAAAAGCACGGAGCTGTAGTGACCGCTGGAATGTCACTCAATTATTTATTCCATGATCGTGTATTGATTTCAATCAATAATGGTTTTGAGCGTAATCATTCAACAGGATTAGTCATTTAATTAATAGGCAATTATCTATTGGTGCCTAATTATGTAAAACATTTAGGCAATAGGCCAAGTAAATAGCCTTAATTACATCGATTGGTTAGCGATTGGTTCCTGATTTCTATATTGGGATTTTAAATAGACATTACATTACAATGCTAAGAAATGCAGTACAGAGTTCACTTCATCGGCACTAGCTGACAGACTACGTCACTTTGAAATAACAAACCTCTGCAAAGTCAGCAATGTACATTCCGAACCAAAACACACTTCACTAAGAGAATTGTAAAGCTGATTGGAACAAATTGTGTTAATAACTTTTGTATTGGCCGAGTGACTGTACTTAGAATGTAAAACGCATACCTATAAGCCTATGTAACCCAGGAAATCAAGGGGAACTCTGCTATTTCCCCTCCTACCGTTTTGTGTGCAAAACGGTCTCTCTTATCTTGACCACCATGTAGAATGGAAGTGTTTGCAGGTTTAGGCAATAAGTGTGCGGATTTAACATCATATTATGTAGTGTTCTATGTGTATTTCATTAAACAGTGTTAGTCTTAATCGTTGCGTTATGATTCTAACATAGAACTTTCATAACCCTCCTCAAAGCAGTACTCCCTCAGGATAAATAGTCTAACAGTGTCCCGATATTCTATTGATCAGTATTGACTATTGATCGACTGATTGGTAACTATCGGCGGACATTACAGTATTGACGTTTGAAAGAAAAAGTTAAAAAAAGTTAGCCAGAATTAATAGAAATAAAGGTTTTAATTCGAGTTTTTTGAGGTGTTAAATATTAAAACCTTTATTTCTATAGATTCTGGCTAACTTTTTCAACTTTTTCTTTCAAAAGTCAATACATTACCCTTACGCTTATGTCCATGTGAAATATGAACGTTGTAGCCCCACTCGTTTGGTCAGAATCCGCCCTAATAGCACGAAAATACAGATTTTAGATCTTTCTCACAGCCTTGTATGAAAACTTCACAGGAGATTTTATGCCTTACTCACAGCCTTGTTCCAAACAATCGAAGATCCAACAGCTTTGTATGGGCCGTATTTATATGTTTTTTATTATTTTAAATTTATATTTACATTTTATAATTAAAAAGCTCGTCCATCAACGCGACTAAAAAAAGCGTTTGCGAAGATTCCTAGTTAACAAAATTGACCAAGATCGGGAATAACGTGAAATGGAACAACGTTTAATTGGATGAGTGTAGCGAGCGAAGCGAGTGAAGCAAAGACTTCAATTTCACTGCCCCCCAAAAAAATTTAGCTCGGGTGTTTTTTTTTTGTTTGTTTTTTTGTTTTTCCGTCTGTTTGTTCGCTCTCTACCGGGCAAACGGCATATGCGATCTTAATGAAAATTTGACAGGACCTTCGAAATCTTTGAATTTAGACTTGCCACGTTTTTGGGTACAATCGAAGAAATATTTCTCATGAATATTGTACTTTTACGATTTTTTTCTTTTTTTTGTGCGTTATTTTCGTGTTATTTGGGCCAATTCTGACCAAACTGGTTAGGCTACAACGTTCATATTATACATGGACATTAAAGTTATGGTGATGTAGTACATTTTGAAAGAAAAAGTTGAAAAAGTTAACCTAAATCTATAGAAATAAAGCTTTTAATATAAGTTTTTTGATTTTTTGTGTGATATTGTCGTGCAGTTTGGGCCAATTCTGACCAAACGGGTGGGGCTACAACGTTCATATTATACATGGACATTAAGGTTATGGTGATGTAGTACCTTTTGAAAGAAAAAGTTGAAAAAAGTAGCCAGAATCTATAGAAATAAAGATTTTAAATATAAGTTTTTTACGGTAATTAATACCAATTGACAAGAAACAATAGTAACTTGACAACAATCACCTAGAATGCGTAGGCAACAAAACAAAGCACTTGCAAAAGTAAAGATATCCCACGCAAACTAAAAACTTTAAAAAGCTCATCCATCAACGCGGCGGGACTTTAGCGTTTTCCTAGTATATGTTATTTCATCCCTCGTCTTCGCCCGGGGTAGAATTGGCCCAGAGCATGGCTCTGCTAATCGTAAAATGCGACTCAAGAGAAAAAGTCCACCTCGTCAACATAAGCTAGTATGAAGGGAAGTATTTTTATTTTACTCCTCGAAAATAGAGGCGAGCTCTGGCAATACACAGCACTCGCAATATGACGAACCCGGTTAAAGCGCCCTAGTTTCTTTCGTCGTTGTTGTCATATATGATCTAGGTGTCACTGCACCATGATCATATAGGAAGCTGAGTCCCAACAATAAAGTGGACTTCACTTGTTATAACTGAAGCACAATGAAAGTTTAAATGTATTAGCCAGTCACATATTAAACATATTATAAAGCATAATATAATGTCTTGTGTTTATTATTAATGTTATATAAACAACATTAAAGTTGTTACGTGAATTTTCGCATGAGTTTCGTCTCAATCAGCTTTATTGGGGAATATGGAATTTAAACTAAAGTAAAGTAAAGAAGAACAGACTAACACGCGTCATCTAGTGACATTGCTCTTAACAAGGAGGATACCAATGTGTGTGTTGACCCGGGGAATAACAGGGTAGTGGTTAACACCCTAAAAATTTGATAATTTAAGCCCCGGCGCCTCCACCACGTTGAATGTGGTGACAGGAAATGAACTATTATAAAAAGTTTAATTAAAATACTTCGAGTTTAGTCTTTTATTATGACAACGGCGAAAAACTTTATAAATTACTCATCCAAAGTAATCTATTTAACAAAATTTAATTCACATCACACACATTTCTTTTGATCATTTATTTTTCATTCAAAATAATAACTTTTGTTTTGCAATTATTATTAATATCATCATTTTATTTTGTTATAACTTATATAACCACTTAGAAAACAATCTTATCATCAAACACACCATTAACTCATCTCATCAACTTTCAATTTCACAGGCGGCGCAATATGACCTAACCGGTTAAAGCGCCCTTGTTACTCACGTCGTCGTTACCTCTGTGCTCCAACGCGAACGACACGTAAACAATGAGGAAACCCCATTCATGCAGTCTGTAATATTTCAGGATGCATATTAATAACACCTTAGTAGTAATTCCAATTAGTGGTTTATTTTACATACGTTAATACAGGTATTAAATGTGAGTAGCTGACAGTCGCTACGTTCTCTCTAGATGTCCGCCATCTTGACTCAGTGTAGCCAACCTAGGCTCACAAACACTAGCTAACTATCACATCTTTCCCCTAAGCTAACAATCAATAATACAATTCAATACACTCAATAATCAGACTGAAAACATGATAAGAATAACCCCTTATAAACAGTATTGGAGTGACCCCAGCTGGTTGCTTCCTTGGTACATAATGAGCCTTGAATCTGATCAACTGAGAACACTCTCAAGAATACGAACTACTATTTTTAATCAAGTGAGTAATAATAATGCCTTTAATGGGTAGGCCTATTATAGTATAGCAGGACACTGAGATATACAGTTTATCTAGGCCTTAGAGTAATGTGACTAATGAAATCGTTTAGGCTACATGTTTAGAATAATGAAATATAATAATAATAAAGTAGATAATACATAAAAATTATAATAAAGATTATACCTACTCAAGTCTGTTTCTTCTGACCGTCCCACTATCCTATCCCTAATGAATCTATCTTTTCAACAACACCTAATTTCATGCAATCCCTCAGCCCCAATAATGGCCTAAATCTTGGTCTACAACAACAAAGTCTATTTTTATAGGCTTACCTCCCAAATCTTTCACATGCTTACATTCAAGTTTGACAGTACCGACAGGTTTGATTTTAGAATCACCAAATGCAACTAGGACAATTGAAGTTTTCTCCAACAGTTTAGGCAACTTTAGAATTTAGATCATCATACTCTTTCCAGGGTAGGACACTAACCTCTGATCCTGTATCTATTTTACAGTTTACATTTGTACCTTGGATGGATACTTCCTGCAACCACATCCTATTAGTTTCCGTACAATTGTTCTGAACCCGATTGACAGATTGACATTCATTCAGGGTCAGAGACGAAATATAAAGTTCGTCTACATGCTCTGCTTCAGTGTCTACATAATGATTTGTGTTATGTTCATCCTCGGACTCCTCGTCCTCTACCTTACACTCATCCACCTTCCTTCTCCTTGGACACATTTTGGCAAAATGATTACACTCGTTACAATTCAAGCACGTTTTCTGATATGCCGGGCTCTGTCTCAAACTATGTCTGTACCCACACTTCTTGCAGTTAAATTTCCTGTCATCTTCTTTCTTCCTACTGTTCTTGAATTCTTCTGACTTGGGAGGCCTAGGCCTACTGCCTAATGAATCTTCCTTCTTGGGACCCCACGGCTTCTTTTGCAGACCGACCTCTTGAACGGAAGCTGGGCTTTCACCTTGCCTTAAAAGCAACTCTTCTACTGGCACCTTTTCCTCCATGGCCTGGGCCTGTAGTCTGCTTGCCTCTGCAGCACGGCAAAATTCCGCTGCTCTTTCTAACGTTAGGTCACTGACCCTTAAGAGTCTCTCTTTCAAACCCTTGTCCCAGTGTGTGTAGTAGTAAGTAGTTGTAATCCTTGAATGTTGCCTGTATCGCTCTCTTGCGGCATCACCGAACCAAGGTAAATCAACACGTTTCTGCCCCTCAAAGCATTTCCCGGTCGGTACTTTCTGCCTTGACTACCTCTCACAGTTGACCCGACGAGAAACTCCAAAGGCCACACACGCCTAACTCGCGGATATCTTTTAACCAGAGAAAAGGTTATTCCCATATGTGACACATGTGATGTACCTTTAACCGTACATCATATGCTAGCAGAATGAACCATGCAAATATTATGCCTTGCGCACGCAATTTGATCTCTCCCAATCATATGAAGAACTTTTATCATATGATAACAGCGACAAACTTTCTAAATTTCTCATCCATAGTAATCTATTTAACAAAATTTAATCCAGATCATACACATTTCTTTCTTGTCTTTATTTTCATTTATATACAAAACTTTTATTTTGCTATTACTTTCATAATCACCAATTTATTTTGTTATTTATAAACTCTGAATACAATCTAATCATCAAACATACCTGCATTAAATCTTCTCATTTACTTTTATTCACAGGCGGCGCAATATGACCTAACCGGTTGAAGCGCCCTAGTTTCTCACGTCGTCGTCGTCCATGATTTGAATGGACGAGTTTTTATTTCGTGACTGATTGCTTGGAGATTCGTGACTAGACTACAATGAAACGTTCTATTTTGCAACAATGCGTTGCAAATCCAAGAGATCCGTGTAGTCTACTTTCGAACACTTATCATAGCACAGGGTTTGGGCTCTTGAATGGCATGACAATCATGTTAAGGTCAACAAAACAAACACTTTAGGAAATTTGCACTATCATTTTAAACAATTGTATTTAAAAAATAATATTGCCCTTAAAACACCTACTTTCTTCGATTTGGACTTATAAATACGGAGAAATTAAATAAACTAGGAAAACGCTTAAGTCCCGCCGCGTTGTTGGATGAGCGTAATTGGTGCATTGAGCTGCATTGAGTTACGCGGATTTTCTGTTGTTCTGTGAAAAAATCATTACTTGTTCGAAGATTTTTTTTAAATTAAATAAAATTAAATTAAAAATTAACTTAATTTTTTTAATAAATCGTAATTTTTACGTAATTTTAAAAAAGAAAAAAATCGTAAAATTGCAATTTTTATAAGAAATAATTAATCAATTGCGCTCAAATTTTACACGAGTATATTAATTCATGAAATTAAGGTTCTATAAAAAAATCATTACAATAGGATAAAGCATGTAGGTGTTATATGTCAAAGAATTGTTTTAAAAAAGAAAAAACCCGTAAAATTTCGATTTTCATGAGAAATAATGTTTCGATTAAGCTCAAATTTCACACGAATATCTTAATTCATAAAATTCAGGTTCTGTTAAAAAATCATTACAATCGGATAAAGCATGTTAGTGTTATAAGTCGAAGAATTTTTTTAAAAATCGAAAAAAATCGTAAAATTGCGTTTTTTATAAGAAAAATTTTCCCGATTGCGCTCAAAAACGTGGCAGTTCTAAGTTGAGAGATTTCGAAGGCCTCCATAAAATTTCATCGCAATCGGAGTATCAGTTTAGCCGGAATCGTGTTAACAAACACACAAAAATACAAAAAAAAAAAAAGAAAAAAAAACATTCCGGATTTTTTTCTCCAGTGTAGTGAAATGGAATCTTCGCTTCGCTCGCTACGCTCGCTACGCTCATCCAATAAAATTCCCGACTATATTTGCGTCCGAAAACAATGTTTGAATGATGCGCCATGTTGATTATAGCTGTGATAAATAAAGAAGACATGCGCAATTCACTCAGGATTTATTTGTTTAACAAAATTCATTCATCTATGAATATTTGAACTTAGATGCTAAAGCAGGCATCATGTCCACGTATTAATTGTCTTTGGGTCAACGCCAAAATAATTTTGATAGTTTCCCCGAGAATGTCTTTGATCTTGAGGTTGTTCACTGCACCCTCATGCAGATCCCTCGTAGTAAGTTTAGTTATAAGCCCACCCTTATTGTCGGTGACGATAATGCTGGGTAGTTCTCCAATATTGAATCTTGTCATTAGACGGTTCCTGACAGTTTCTGCGTCATCAACCTCTACGGCTAGCCAGTCACCGTGCGTACTGAAGAAGTCGATCATGTCTTTGACCTTGAGGTTGTTCACTGAACCCTCATGCAGATCCCTCGTAGGTAGTTTAGTAATAAGTCCACCCTTATTGTCGGTGATGATAATGCTGGGTAGTTCTCCAATTGAATCTTGTCATTAGACGGTTCCTGACAGTTCTGCTTCATCAAACTCTACGGCTAGCCAGCCCACCGTGCGTACTGAAAAAGTCGATCATGTCTTTGCCCTTTGAGGTTGTTCACTGAACCCTTATGCAGATCCCTCGTAGTAAGTTTAGTTATAAGCCACCCTTATTGTCGGTGATGATAATGCTGGGTAGTTCTCCAATATTGAATCTTGTCATTAGACGGTTCCTGACAGTTTCTGCGTCATCAAACTAATGTCTTTGATCTTGAGGTTGTTCAATGCACCCTCATGCAGATCCCTCGTAGTAAGTTTAGTTATAAGCCCACCCTTATTGTCGGTGATGATAATGCTGGGTAGTTCCCCAAATATTGAATATTGTATTAGACGGTTCCTGACAGTTTTCTGCGTCATCAAACTCTACGGCTAGCCAGTCACCGGTGGTCTGAAGAAGTCGATCATGTCTTTGACCTTGAGGTTGTTCAATGCCCCCTCATGCAGTCCCTCGTAGTAAGTTTAGTTATAAGCCCACCCTTATTGTCGGTGATGATAATGCTGGGTAGTTCTCCAATATTGAATATTGTCATTAGACGGTTCCTGACAGTTTCTGCGTCATCAAACTCTACGGCTAGCCATCACCGTGCGTACTGAAGAAGTCGATCATGTCTTTGACCTTGAGGTTGTTCAATGCACCCTCATGCAGATCCTCGTAGGAAGTTTAGTAATTAGTCCACCCTTATTGTCGGTGATGATAAGGCTGGTATTTCTCCAATATTGAATCTTGTCATTAGACGGTTCCTGACAGTTTCTGCGTCATCAAACTCTACGGCTAGCCAGTCACCGTGCGTCCTGAAGAAGTCGATCATGTCTTTGACCTTGAGGTTTTTCCCACTGCACCCTCATGCAGATCCCTCGTAGTAAGTTTAGTTATGAGCCCACCCTTATTGTGGGTGATGATAATGCTGGGTAGTTCTCCAATATTGAATCTTGTCACTAGACGGTTCCTGGCGGTTTCTGCGTCATCAAACTCTACGGCTAGCCAGTCACCGTGCGTCCTGAAGAAGTCGATCATGTCTTTGACCTTGAGGTTGTTCACTGAACCCTCATGCAGATCCCTCGTAGGAAGTTTAGTAATAAGTCCACCCTTATTGTCGGTGATGATAATGCTGGGTAGTTCTCCAATATTGAATCTTGTCATTAGACGGTTCCTGACAGTTTCTGCGTCATCAAACTCTACGGCTAGCCAGTCACCGTGCGTACTGAAGAAGTCGATCATGTCTTTGATCTTGAGGTTGTTCACTGCACCCTCATGCAGATCCCTCGTAGTAAGTTTAGTTATAAGCCCACCTTTTGTCGGTGATGAAAATGCTGGGTAGTTCTCCAATATTGAATTTTGTCATTAAAACGGTTCTGACAGTTTTCTGCGTCATCAAACTCTACGGCCAGCCAGTCACCTTGCGTACTGAAGAAGTCGATCATGTTTTTGATCTTGGGGTTTGTTCACTGCACCCTCATGCAGATCCCTCGTAGTAAGTTTAGTTAACCCCACCCTTATTGTCGGTGATGAAAATGCTGGGTAGTTCTCCAATATTGAATATTGTCATTAGACGGTTCCTGACAGTTTCTGCGTCATCAAACTCTACGGCTAGCCAGTCACCTGCGTACTGAAGAAGTCGATCATGTCTTTGATCTTGAGGTTGTTCATGCACCCTCATGCAGACCCCTCGTAGTAAGTTTAGTTATAAGCTCACCCTTATTGTCGGTGATGATAATGCTGGGTAGTTCTCCAATATTCTTAAATATTCTCCAATATTCATGCGGTAGAATGTCCCAAAATATGATGCCTTCCGCACGCAATTTGATCTCTCCCAATCATGAAAATATCTTTATCATATGATAAACGACGAACAAACTTTAAAAATTTCTCATCCAAATTAATCTATTTTACAGAATTTAATTCCAACCATTGACATTTCTTTATTTGTTTATTTTCATGAACATAAATAAATTTTGTTTTGCTATTATTATTATCATCATCATCTTATTTTCTTATGTATACACTTAGAAAACAATATTGTCATCAACCACACCATTAACTTATCACATTAACTTTCATTGCCACAGGCGGCGCAATATGACCTAACAGGCTGAAGCGCCCTAGTTTCTCATATCTCCCTTATATCGAAGAAAAAATTATTTTTATTATTATTATTTATTTATCGTCTATCCTATTCAGTTATAAAAACAGAAATGCAAAGCAGGCCACAGAGGCAACTGAAAAAGAAAACATTTTCCGCTACTCAATGTTTTCACGATAATTTTTATTTCCCTTCAACTAATAAAAAACATACCAAGCATTATGCACCTTGTAAATAAATGTACAGGTAGAGAGTGAAGTTGAGAGTGAAAAGCTGTTGAGCGTTAAAGGCGAGAAAAGACACATCGTCCGTCTAGCAAACATCAACTATTAATAAGGTCTGGCGGTTGTCGTCGAGAACCCTCCCGTTCCCTTGACGACCTCCCCGACCACGACGACCATGACAACACGAACGATGACAAAGACCATGCACCCACCTGGGCCGAGGTAGAATTTGGTTCAGAGCATGGCCCTGCTTATCGTACAAGGCGATTCAATAGAAACAGTCTTATCTCGCAAACATCGGCTTGTATAAGATGGGTAGTATATTACTCCCCAAAACGAGAGGCGAGCTCTGGAAATCGTCTTCGGAGTCTCCACCCCATTCCATTGACTCGGGGAGGTCCCCCGATGATAATGACAATTACATCATGAACGGTGACAAAGACGACGATGACCCCGACGTGAGAACCCCGCCTTTCGTCCATCTACCCCCGGCTGGTTTCGACCAGCAGAGGTCCTTCCTTTTAATATCCCCTAGGCTAGATTAGTGCATTATGACTTATCGGTTGAAGTGTTGTCATTGTTTTCTCTTATGATATTATATAATATAATATTTCTTAATATTCATTTTATTTCCTCTTATAAAAAGATTAGATATACAAAATAATCAAACAAAAGACTTAATTCTTCTAACTTATATTATCACAGACGGTGCAATATGATATAACCGGTTGAAGCGCCCTAGTTTCTCACGTCATAATCGTTAAAATTTTCGGGATTGTAAATCGCATTTTCGGTTATACACTAGATATCTTGGGTTTCCACTTTACATAGTGTTTTTAATTGTTCGCCCTTATTACCCACTGATTGTGCATTCTGATGCAAGATTTTAAATTTAAATCTCCTCTTCATCATATCGGTATTTGCTGTCAAATCTAGGGCTGTTGTTTGGGATGAAATGGTGAGTGGATTGACCTAAAGGGTGTGTCCATCTCTAACACATGTGACTGTCACCTACCTGTGACCTTGGCCAAACCTTTTAATACAAGTTTAAAATTGCTACAGCTCTTCTTGTAAGCAAAACTCAGTAACATACTACCCCGTCTGGGCCAGGGGTAGAATAGGCCCAGAACTTGGCTCTGCTAATCGTAAAAGGCGATTCAAGAGAAAAAGCCCACCTCGCAAACATCAGCTAGTATGTAGGGTAGTATTTTACTCCCAGAAAATAGAGGCGAGCTCTGGCAATTGTCGTCGGGGACCTTGCCCCCTTCCCTTGACGACCCCTCGATGACGATGACGACAATGATATAACGAACGATGACGAAGACAATGACGACCGCGACGTGAGAACCCCCCCTATCCTGCCCTTACCCGTGGCTGGTTCTGACCAGAATGGGCCCCAGATCCCCCCCCCCCGTTAGTTAAGAGTGGTGCATTATGACCTATCGGTTGACGCGTCCTTAATTCAAATAAACAAAAAAAAAAATACTATCACTATAACTCCCCTGTCATGTAATGGACAATTAACCCTATATCATAAGCAAGCAGCATATACCAAAAAAGATGCCTTGTGCACGCAATCTGATCCCTTCCAATCATATCAAGAACTTGTATCATATGATAACGGCGACAAACTTTCTAAATTTCTCTTGCAATGTTACGTATTAAACAAAAAATAATTGTTATGATACAAATTTATTTTGTTTATTTATTTCCATTCACATAAAGAACTTATGTTTGGCTATTACTATCACCATCATCTGATTTTCTAATATGAACACTAAGTAATAATATAATCATCAAACACACCATTAACTCATCTCATCAACTTTCAGTATCACAGGCGGTGCAATATGACCTAACCGGTTGAAGCGACCTGGTTTCTCACGTCGTCGTAGAGATAGACTTTGTGCATTTCAGCGCACCAGGCACCTTGCCCCCGTCTGGGCCCGGGGTAGAAATGGCCCAGAGCATGGCTCTGCTAATCGTAAAAGACGATGTAAGAGAAAAAGTCTTCCTCGCAAACATCAGCTAGTAAAATCGGAGTATATTACTCCCAGAAACTAGAGGCGAGCTCTGGCAATCGTCGTCGGGGACCTTGTCCCCCTTCTCTTGACGACCCCTCTACGACGATGACGACAATCACACCCACGAACGATGACAAAGACGATGACGACCGTGACGTGAGAACCCCCTTTCCTCTCTTTACCCGTGGCTGGTTCTCACCAGCATGCCCCCCCCCCCCCTAGGTAAGATTGGTGCATTATGACCTAACGGTTGACGCGTCCATAATCCAAATAAACCAAAAACAAAGACGATGACGACCGCAACGTGAGAACCCCCCCGTCTGGGCCCGGGGTAGAATAGGCCCAGAGCATGGCTCTGCTAATCGTAAAAGACGATGTCAAGAGAAAAAGTCCACCTCGCAAACATCAGATAGTAAAAGTGGAGTATCTTACTCCCCAAACTATAGGCGAGCTCTGGTAATCGTCGTCGGGGACCTTGCCACCTTCCCTTGACGACCTCCCGGCGACGATGACAATGACACAACGAACGATGACAAAGACGATGACGATCTCGACGTGAGAAACCCCTCTTCCCCCCCTCACCCGTGGCTGGTTCTGACCAGCATGGGCCCCTCTTCCCCCCCTTCCTCCTAGGTTAGGGTGGCGCATTATAACTTAACGGTTGACGCACCCTTATACCAAATATCTGAACTTAAAGACTTTTAATGACTTATACCAAGTTAAATTAAAAGATTCATAGAATCTCTATCGCTGATCAATAAGTCCGTTATTTACTTGATTGACAGATTTATTGTAAATTTCCTTAAAAGGTTGATATTTGGTTGGTTGATTTCGGCAGTTTACAGCGTTTATTCTCTCATTCCAGGTCTTGGTCAGCAGTACGGGGATCATGCACGATAGTGACCCATATCTTCACTCTACCCTAGAAGGTAGGAACTAAACACGTCAGTTGTATTATCATTCTAGCTCTGTTTAGAATGATGTTACACAAATACTGCAACGTCTTTATAAACTTGAAAATCAATATAATCAACAAACACACACAACTTATTTTATTAACTTACAACCCCCACAAATACAAAAATTGTGATTAAAAAAAATCGGCAGCCAAGCTCTCCCTCAAAAGTCTTCGGATGTCAATGCTGTGAGATATAGAATTTGAGCCAAGCTTTTCATTCCTTCTCCCTGAGTTTCGCATAGAAAAGAAGTAAGATTATTTCGCCTGTTGACAAGCGCCAAGACAACTATTTTGGTATTAAAAAAGTAAAATTTTTAATCTCGAAAATATAAAAAAAATCTTGACCATAGAATTTGGGTCATTACGAGAACTATAAAAATTATTCAAAAAGCAGATTGTGATAATCATTTGGTGGAGGTGCCGGGTAGTGCGAGAAAAGTTGAAACTCCATAAGAATAGCATTGTTGGTGGAGGTGCCGGGTCCTCACATCTTAATTTTGTTATTTCAGTTTAATTACGGAGGGAGGTCTTATTGCTGTGGTATTTTGTTAAGTATAGCGCACGAGTCGGTAAATTAATTGTGTTTCAAATATGAAGGTCAGTGTACTAAGCAACAAATCGCATCTCATGACTTGTACTTGTTGTACTTATTAAACAGAGTGGACTTTCATAGACGCGTATATCATTATCATTTATGGTACCTATACAAGAATTAAAACTTCATTTGCTCCCTAGTACTATGAAAACGCTAAAGTTGATGTTAGAAAAGTGAGCAAGCCATTGTCGAGTAACTGGTAACATTCCCATTCTTCCCTCTACGTAATGCTGGATCCAGCGCGGGTCTTTCCTCCCCAGCCTATCGTAGGTTATAGTGGCGCGTTATGGACTTTCAGTTGACGCGCTCTTATACCAACTAAATTCAAAACTACAATTTTACTTTATTATGTAATTGCGTGAAAGTCAAAACATAAAATAACCACGAGCTACATCTCACGTCGCAATCGAACTGCGTGATTAGGTTTTGAGGTTTGATGAGGCGCTTAGGTTCGTTCGCCTGTACTGCACTTTCTGCACGAATCTGAACTATTGCACTTTCAGCGTTCGCCTGTAGTCGTGCAAGAAGATGGTCGCCGTTCGTCTGAAAAGTGCAGACTGAACTAGTGCAACAAGTTCATGAACTTATGTACGCGCTCTGGAGCTGGTGCAATAGTACAGTGCAGGAATCTAGCGCCAGGAATATAAGGGAAAGAAAGATTTATTGAAGAATTAGTTTGGTAACTTAAACGAAACAAATTACATTTTCGAGTGCTAAGGGAAGTGTTTTTGATGGTTCGTTCAATTGATTAATGTTTGAAAGAAAATGTTTCGAATTCTCTTCAGCAAGTAACACAACCCTTAAACTTCTAGACACTGTCCACCATTGTGGTCTTCGTCTTGCTCTTGGTGCATTTCGAACAAGCCCGGTAGTCAGCTTGTATGCCGAGTCAGGTGTGTCCTCCTTGGCAGAACGGCGAAACCTCTTGATGGGTACGTACGTTATGAAAATTAAAGCTATGCCTAACCATCTAGCAAATCGGGATGATTTACTTTTTAATGTGAAATATGTCGGACACTTTGATAACATTCCCATGACAACCCTTCCAACGGGATTATGATGTAAAGTTTTGTTTAATCTTATAGATTAAAAAAAAAAAAAAACAGTGACTATTTTTCCAACAGAGTCAAATGGAAACGCTCGCTAAACCTAAACCAAACCAAAAAAAAAACTAATCTGCCTTCAGTTTTTAATTTTGTTTTAAGCAATTACCCGCCCTGGTCTTCACCAGTGCCGATTATTTTATTCGACCATTGTCGTTTCAACTTGCGATAGTGTATTCAAAATTAACTTTAGAAAGATTTGCCATTGACATCAAAAGTTTACTTTGGTATTCACAGATTGCTCCAAATTTGACAACAAGGTTGGATGTGCCTTTTATTGCTCCACCTTAACTGAACGTTTCAGGCTAAGCGACGTGTGTTCAGTTTTCACTGCAGAGTTATTTGCCACCCGTGAAGCTCTTAAATACATTCTACGTTGTCGTTGTGGAGAAAACCTTTTGTGTTCAGATAGCTTAAGTTCACTTCAAGCTATAAAACTCATGTATTCTAGTCATCATTTAGTCCAAGACATCAAATTGTATTTAGAAAAAAATTAAACTCTAAGGGTTATATAATAAGAGTTTTGCTGGATACCTGGACACGTGGGCATAGAGGGAAATGAACACGCTGATCGGGCTGCTAAGGAAGCTTCCCAGCGTCGCGACGTTGATTTCAATCTAGTTCCCGTTCCAGATGTCAAGAGTGGATTCAAGCAAAGATTGTTGGATTTGCGACAAGCATCTTGGGATGTGTTGCAAAATAACAAATTGCGTAGTGTGATGCCCCCCCATTGACAAATAAAATTCGTCCACTTACGTCTCGACTCTCACGTAGAGAAGAGGTGGTATTGTCTAGAATTCGTATAGGCCACACACGCCTAACTCACGGATATCTCTTAACTAGAGAAAAGGTTATTCCCATATGTGACACATGTGATGTACCTTTAACCGTACTTCATATGCTAGCAGAATGTACTAAATTTGATGCCTTGCGCACGCAATTTGATCTCTCCTAATCATAAACTTCCATCATATGATAACGGCGACAAACTTTCTAAATTTCTTATCCATAGTAATCTATTTAACAAAATTTAAATTTACATCATACACATTTCTTTAATTTTTTTATTTCAATCACAAACATAACTTTTATTTTGCTATTACTTTCATCATCATCAATTTATTTTGTTATTTATACACTTAGAAAACAATCTAATCATCAAACATACCTGCATTAACTCTTCTCATTTACTTTCATTCACAGGCGGCGCAATATGACCTAACCGGTTGAAGCGCCCTAGTTTCTCACGTCGGCGTCGGCGGTCTAGTCGGCGTTAGTAGGGTTAGGGGGGGTGGGTACGGCACCATCAAAACATGCAGGGAAGATTTTAAACGAAGTTTTGTCAAAAACTTGCTTATACATGGTATTTCTATGTTTAAATAATGTATTTTTTTTTATTGTAAACAGGTCCGGAGACCCACAAGTGCAAAATAATAGACAACTAATTAATACACAGATTTAAGCATTGATTATTGAATAATCCAAGTGCACAAAATTAAAGACCGTTACAAAAAATAACGACATGTGTTCAGTAACATTTCAAAGTGAAGTAATTTTTTAATTCATAAAATAGGTCGGTCGTAGTTTGTAGTTAAACACATTAAAAAAATCTGTCATTGGATGAGCGAAGCGAAGATTCCATTCTACTACACTGGAGAAAAAAATCTGGAATATTTTTTTTTCTTTTTTCCTTTTTTTTCGTTTGCATTTTTGTATGTTTGTTAACACGATTCCGGCTAAAACGATACTCTAATTGTGATTGAAATTTCTGGAGGCCTTCGAAATCTCTAAACTTAGAACTGTCACGTTTTTGAGCGCAATTGAAAAATAATTTCTCATGAAAATCACAATTTTAAAATTGTTTTCGTTTTTTAAAGAATTTCTTCGACTTATAACACCTACATGCTTAAGAAGATAGTAATGGTTTTTTCACAGAACCTTAATTTGATGAATTCATATTTTCGTGTAAAATTTGAGCGCAATCGAAAAATCTTTTCTCACGTAAATCGCAATTTTTTTTGCTTTTAAAAAAAATCGACTTATAACACCAAAAAGCTGTTTTGATTGTAATGTAGTGTGTTATGTGCACTCCTGATCCTCATGTTGTTTCGTCGTAAAAATTAAAACTACATTACCAAGCGTGTCTCGCAGGCCTTAGCAATGGGAAAACGAAATCAATTTAAATACCATCTGCATATAACACATGGCAGTTCAATACCAACTTCGCTCATCCAACAACGTGCCTGAAAAAGCGTTTGCGAAGCTTCCTTGTTATAATAAAATGAAAATAACTATGATATTTGTAGTCGAGGCCTAAGTGGTTGATTGATCATAGGAATAACAAAACAAAAATATAAGAAGTGTGGTATGTTATCGTCACGTTGCAGGGATGTTATAAGCATTATTGATTTAATGTAACCATTTAAGAATCAAGGAAAGGTATTGCCCCCCCTGTGTCCGCTACTGTTTGCAAATGTAATATGTCTAAAACATACCCTGGAAGAAAGATCTGACTGATGTGTGTTAAACTATAGCCTACACTAGGTTCTACATTATGCTTGAATTGATGCTGGTATGCCCTTTAAAAGTTGATTTATATAGAAATTATTAAGTAATATATACACCAAAGATGAGTAGAAGATGGACAAAAATGCATTTGAATAAACCTTTACAATGAAAACGCACTAAAATGTACTGAAATTTTAATAGCATTGGAGAATAGATCTCTGTGTCCTTTACAATTAAGAGTTTTCTTGAGTATTCTATCCCAGTTCGTTTGGCAATTACATCTTTTTCCGTGGGTGATGTTTTATGCGCAACTTTAGCCAGGAGTAGGCCAATCACCTTGACATTGAATAACAAGCGAATTATTAAGAATAGTTTCCCTCCTTATAAGTATTTGAATTTCTATTTAAAATTAAATAGGCCCACACACGTAAACTCAAGGATATCCCGAGAAAAGGGGTTGTTCCCAGATTGACACATTGTGTACCTTTAACCGTCTCATTGTTGCAGAATGTCCCATACATTACTGACGCCTTACGTACGAAATTTTATCACCCCCCAAATCATATAAAGACTTCTACGAATGAAAACGGCGATTTACTTTCTATTTATAATTCAAAGAAAATTTTTTCACGTCAAAAAACATTATCTTGCTTTTTTTCCTTCGTATAATTTTTGTTCGTTTTGCTTTACCATCATCATCATCCCATCTTTTCTTTTCTTATATAGGCCTTTACACCTAGAAAACGCCCCTTTCCCCACAACAATTAAAACAAAAAGCTATTTTTTTTTACCCAAAATTAAATACATCAAAAAAAATTCACTTTTACTCAAAGCTGTCAGAAAAACAATTCCCAACCCTTAAAGTAGTGCGCCGGTCTAGCTAAAGTAGTAGGGCAGTCTTGCCAACTGCTAAGTTTAATTTTTTAAAAAACTAAAAAAAATATTGAGTGGGACGACAAAAACGAAAGTTAACAAAAATTAAAAAAACCTTTTCAAATCAATTAAATTTAAAATCAAACTCACTTTTACATTTACTAGGCAATACAAATTCTCAAAAGCTCGCCAATTAAATCAAAGTTCTCAATCTTAAATTCACCTTTAGGAAAAATTTTTTTAAAAGTTCGCAGATTGTGAAAAATATAATTTGTTTTCCGTGGTATCGGGGCCCCTATTTGAAGATTCGTCTTTGTAGTATTGACCAGGTCCAAGGGTCACCAGCGATTCCGTAGGGGGCGTTCGTGCTCTAGGTTCAGTGGCCCCCAATTTAAAGCTCGCCCATCAGCCCCATGTATGGCCTCCGCCTATGTGTTGTCCAAAAGACCGGAAATCTCCAAGCCCAAAGACGTTCCAAAGTTCCGACGTTCCCTCGCCCTGATGGGGCCCTCCAATTGAATGCGTGGTGATTGCTTGTAGTGGCGTTGTCGACTGATTTTCAGGCTGTTCTCTCATCCGCCCCAACCCAAAATTTTCTAAAGATTCTGTGACGTAGTCAGGAAATTGAGTGTTGTAATTGGTTTATTCTTTTACGCCCTGGTGATTAGGCAAAGGGGGGGTATTTTTCGGTCCCAGGGTTAAAAAAAACGTGACGTAGTTGCATGATAAACTCAATATTTTATTGATCCCAAAACCATTAAAAAGATCTGCAATCCACCAATCCTCGGGACTGTCATTCCGTCGGAGTTTATGCCGCACGTGCAAGTTGTGTTGCGAAAATGTTGAAAAAAGTAATTTTTCCCACACCCCCAAAAGCTATGGGGGCGTCCCTAAATCCCCAGATTTTTCGGGTCCCTTTTCCCGATAATGAACGAAAACGTGCAGATAACGAGAAAACATTCATTCCCGACAAGATTACGTTTGTGACATGTTTATTTTTTCCTGCACACACACTGCAGGTTTGTTGCACAAGAAATGGGCTGGCCGATAATATTCCCACACTCGCGAGTGGTGAGTCAATGAATGCTAAGTTCGTTCTTTCCCTGCTATGTGTTCGATAAGTCGCCAAAGCGAAGAAAAAAATACCAATCCCACACAACTCAAAAACTGTTGTTATCGCTGTGGTCACTGTGCCACGTGCAATGGACGTAACGCACTGTTGAAATTTTCGATGGGAATCATACGCACAGTTTAAACACAAATAAACACTTTACTGTATATTATGCGCGCGACTGACAAATTGGGAAATAATAACAAAAAAATAAAATTTTTTGGCTGAAATAGTTAAGTTTTTAAATTTAAAAGGGAATTAAATTTTACTCAAAAAATTAAACAATTTCATTTGAAGGCGGAAAAATTTAAATTTTAAATATCTTTAAAATTTGTCTTATCAAAAATAAAGGGTCACAACACCATTTAAAAATTTTAAAAAACCTAACAATATCACGGGCGGCGTAATAAAACCAAACCGGGTTAAAGCCCCTAGTTCGCTAGTCGTCGTCTGCCCCTCCACTATCGACTAATTTTGACCCAACCCCCCGACTTTCGGCCGGGTCTTTTTTAGCCATTCGGCCCTCTCGGGCCACTAGGGTTTTTTCGGGCCATTACAACGTATCCGGACCATTTAAAACTAAAAATACCATCTTAAAGACAATCTTTGTCAAAAAGAACGTCGGTTGACCCCTCTGCCATCTAAAATCTTCATGTTTTTATAATCTTCCAAAGAACCAAGCTTCGGGGGCCGACTTTCAAGCCGACTTTGGGGCCCGGGGGCCGCCGCTTTTTTAAAAGAACTCTAATCCCCCCCCTCACAGCGCTATATCATTATACGGGGCTCGGGAGATCCGGAAGATCTGCGGTTTCAAAGTATTGGGGATCCCCTCAAAAGATAGCTTGAAAAAAACAATCATCAACACACATAAACTCATTTCTTTTACTTACAACACACGGGGGGCGCATATGACCTCCGGTTTGAGCGCCCTTTCTCACGTCGTTCTATAGAGACGGTAAGCAATTGCCGGTCGAATCAATCACTTTTTCCTATTACTTTGTCGAATTATCGACGGGGATGACTTTTTATCCCCCATTTTCTTGCAAATTTTAAATGTTGCTATCAAAATTTTTAAATATTTCCCAAACAAAGAAAAATGGAATTACAAAATTAAAAAATGGAATATAATAAACCGTCAGAAATTAAATGCAAAACAGATCTTTTTTAAAACTCGCGACATTAAAAAACCTTTAATCTAGGCCCCCTCTCTGGGCCCGGGGTAGAATGTGGACCAGAGCGACAAACCCTAATCGAAAATAGCGAAGAAAGAGCTGGGAATTAGGGAAGTTTCCCCAAAAACTAGAGCGACACTGGGGGTTTCGTCGTCGGGGACCCCTTCCTATCCCCTTGACACCTTTCCCAAACGACGATGCCCTTTACTACAAAAACGATGTAAAGAAGATGCCGCGCGTGGAACCCCTTACCTCCCCCAAACCCAAATTGTTTGACCAGCATGGGCTCCCCCCCCTACCCCCTAGGTTAGAGGGGCGCATTATGACCAAAGGGTTGACGCCCCCCCGTTAAAATTTGGATATTTTTGAGATTTTAAACTTGATTGATTGGTGGCGTGACCATGTTTTTTTTTTTTTAGGAATGTTTTTTTTTCGAAAAGGGAAAGAAGTTCTTCACGTTTGTGCTTTTAAAATAAATGATTTATACTTATTAACACCCAAAGGTTTTTTCATTTTTTTCACATCCCAAATTATTTTAATTTATCTACCTCCCCAATATAATTAACTGAGGGGGTAGACTCAAATAAATTTTTTTTATTATTATTTATTTATACCCCCCATGCAAAAGAGTTTTGCTTTGACCTAACGATTGACCCCCTTTAAAATTCTAGAAACCTCAAAAAAAATTTTAAAAACTAAACAACAAAAAAACCCAAAATCAATCAAAAACTCATTTCAAACTTTAAATATCACAGGTAAACTCGCTAAAAAGAGCGGTCTTAATCCCCGAAACTAGAGGCGAGTCGGCAATCGTCGTGGGGGTTTTGCCCCCTTCCCTTGACGACCCCCCGGCAAGATGACAACGACACAACAAACGTGACAAAGCGATGACGCCGCGACGTGAAAAACCCCCCCTTCCAAACCCCGTCTGGGCCCCAGGGTAAATTGGCCCAAGCATGGCTCCTAATCGAAAAAGGCATTCAAAAAAAAAAGTCCACCTCGCAAACATCAGCTAAAAAGAGGGGAAATTCTTACTCCCCGAAACTAGGGCGAGCTCTGGCATCGTCGTCGGGGACCTTGCCCCCTTTCCCCTTGGGCCCCCCCCGGCGACGATGACAATGACACAACGAACGATGACAAAGACATGACGACCCGACGAAAGAAACCCCCCCTTCCTCCCTTACCCGGGCTGGTTCTGACCCCAGGGGGCCCCTCCCCCCCCCCTTTAGGCTAGAGTGGTGCATTATGACCTAGGGTTTTTACGCGCCCTTAATCCAAAAAAACCAAAAAAACCCAAAAATTGAAAACAAGGTTGGAAGTGCCTTTTTTATTACTCCCCTTTAAAAGGGCTAAAAAAACCAAAAAATTTATTTTTCCCACTTGTCTATAGCACAATACTACACTAAAATGACCGTTTAAAAAAATTATTCTTGTAACTGTGATTTACACGTTTTTTTTTAAATTTTTTTTGTTCCAAAAATTTGCAAAATTGGTGTTTTGGGAATTTTTCTTAAATGGGTTTTAAACCTCTTCCTTTTTTGGTCCACATAGAAAAACAAACCCCATAGACCAATCAAAAATGCCCATTCAAAACATCGTGTCTTGAAACGTGCCCAAATATACCCTCAAACACCAAAAATAGCATTCCAAATCACACCCATTTTGGGGAATCGCATTTTTTTTGCCCCCCAAATACTTCCCAAATTCAAAAAAAATATAGAAAATTTTACAAGAAAGGCTGTAGATACGCAATAATGGCCAATATTTTTTTGGGCAAAATCCCCCAAAGGGTCAGGGGGCATAAAGATCGTCCCCATGTTTTTTCTTAGGGGGAGTTTTTTTGCCGATGGGACCTAGCTCAAAAAAGCTGTTTGAAAATTTTTTGGGGGGGGGTAATGGTGGCCCCAATAATTTTTCTGTTAATTGCAAAATTTCATTACTAGTTAGCCTGAATGAAATATTTTTTTGAGTTTGGGGTTTAAATACCCCTTTAACTAAACGTTTTTGGGTTTAAAGCACTGTTTTAAGTTTTCACGGCAAGTTATTCGCCACCGGAAGCTTTTAAAATACATTCTAGTTGTCTTTGTGGAAAAAATTTTTTTGTGTTCAGATTTCTTAAAGTTTACTTCAAGCTAAAAACTCTGTATTCAAGTCATCATTTGGTACAAGACTCCTTTTCTATTTAGAATACTTTTTTTCTAAAGGTTATATTGAGTTTTGCGGGATCCGGGACACGGGGGAAAAGAGGGAAATAAAACACGCTGTCGGGCTGCTAGGAAGCTTCCCAGCGCGCGCGTTTTTTCAATCTGTTCCGTTCCCAAAGTAGAGTGGATTTAAGCACTATTGTTGGATTTGCGACAAGCATCTTGGGGTTGGGTTTCAAAATAAAAAAATTTCGCAGTGTGATGCCCCATTGACTAAAAAATTCGTCCCCCTACGTCTCGACTCTCACTAGAGAAAGGGGGTATTGTCAAAATTTGAAAAGGCCCCCACACGTCTAACTCACGGATTCTCTTCACCAAAAGGTTATTCCCATAGTGACACATGTATGTCCTTTAAATTGCCTCTATGCTTGCGAATGTACTAAATTTTTATGCCTTGCGCACGAAAATTTTATCTCTTCTTTTCATATAAAAACTTCTTTTATATGAATCGTCGACAAAATTCTAAAAATTTTTTATCCATATAAGCTATTTTAAAAAATTTAAATTTACATCATAACATTTTTTTTCTTTTCTTATTTTCATTCCTACATAAATTATATTCTGCTTTCTTGCATCATCATCAAATTTTTTTTGTTTTTATACACTTTGATAACAATCTTTTCATGAAAAACACCCTTAACCTCATCTCATCATCTTCATTTCCGGGGGCGCAATATGACCTAACCGGGTTTAGCACTCTTGTTTCTCACTCAACATTGGGTTGTTTTTTTTTTCTGCTCTAAAGGCATCCAAGAGACAAAAAGCTACATTTTTTCTTAAATTTTTAGCATCACTTATTAATAAGGTATTACCAATCCCTGAAAAATAAAAAAAGAACCCGAAAGAATTTTTACTATTGTGGCTTTTCAAACGGTTTGGGGGGGATAAAACAGATATTTTGTTACTCGTGCGGGGCGCCCCCACCGGGAGTGACTGTGCGGCTACGCACTTGGGAAACCTTGCAAGGGAAAATAAATTTAATGCTATTCTATTTAAATACATGAAGGGGGGAAAAGTTTCCCTCTGAAACTAAAGGCGGCGCTGGCATTTGTCGTCGAAAACCGATCCTTCTCCCCTTGCGACCATGCACCCCAACCCCACGAAATACAACACGAACGATAACAAAAACATGATGGCCCCGACGTGAAACCCCCCCGCCTTTTCCCTACCCGTGGCTGGTTTTGACCCCTGGGCGTTCCCCCCCATACCTAGGCTACAGTAGCGCTTATGACCTAACCGTGAAAGCCCCCCAAAATTTAAATTAACTTTTACCTTTTGTACAATTCTTGCAAAAAAAAGGGGGATTTGGGCAAGAATTGGCACGAACGTCTAAAAGGAAAAATTCCCAAATACAACGATATCAATTAAGAAAATATAATAGGTTTCTATACAACTACTCTTTTAATTTCTTTTTTTTTATAAACTTAAAACAGCACATTATAATCTCAAACCAAACCCTAAACTATTTTTTTATTTATAAAAGTTCACACGCGGGGCAATAGACCCAACCGGGTTTAAACGCCCTAGATTCTAACGTCCCTCGTACATGTCCATTGTTGGCTTTGGCTTTTCCTTTCCGGGGTTTTTAACCCATGGAACGACCTGCCGCCCGCCCTCAAGACTGCCCAGTAAGTCTTTCCCCTTTTTTTGTAAGGGTACTTATGAAACCATCTCGTGCCGTGTTAATCTTTGGTTTTTACGTGCTTTACAAGGGTCTCCGGGACAAAATTTTCTCAAAGATATAAAGTGTTTTAGAAAATATTTTTCAGTTGAACGCCTTTTCTTTTTGTTAAAAAAAGTAATAAAAACAAAGGGTAAACAAAAAAAAAAAAATAACTTTTTACCAAAAATTTTGACGTGATCTGGCAAACCCCAAAATTTCCGTCTCAAAAATTTTTGGGCTTGAACTAATTAGGGGTAAAAGAAACTAAGAACTGGTTATCAAATTGTTAAAAGAAGACATTTATTTAAAGTATCAAAAAAATTTATTTCAATTTTCAAATTTTTTACCCCTCAACCGGATAAAAGGGTTTTAAATTTACATTTAGAGGAACAATATTATGTTGGTTGAAACATTTGGTGGGTGAAAAGCTCATAATATATTCCTCGTTTTCTGGTTGGCACAAAAGTCCCCTCTTCAACAAGAAGTTTTCCCCGCCTGGGCCCGGGGAGACTGGGTCCAGAGCAGGGGTAGGCTAAACGGACAGGCAGGGAAGAGGAAAGATCCCACCATCAAATAAAATGTAGGGAGTATTATACTCCGGAAACTAAGGGAGCTCTGGCAATAACCACCCCTCGGGGGTGACACGCTGTCGGGCTGCTAAGAAACTTCCCCGCGTCCGACCTTTTATTTCGACTATTCCCGTTCCAGATGTCAAGAGTGGGTTCAAGCAAAAATTGTTTTATTTGCGACAAGCATCTTTGGGGTTGGTGCAAATAACAAATTGCAATGGATGCCCACATTTTACTAAAAAAATACGCCACCTACGCTCGCTCTCACGGTTAAAAAATAGAGATGGCATTTTCCCAAAATTTGAAAAGGGCCCCACACTCGTTTCAGGGTATCTCTTCCAAAAAAATTATTTCCAGATGTGACACAGTGATTTACCCTTTTCCGACATCTAGCTACAGAATTACCAAAAATATGCCTTGCTCACGCAAATTTTTCTCCCCATCATATAAGATTTTCTATCATGTGTAAAGTTGACAAAATTTCTAAAATTCTATCCAAGTATTTTGTTTATTTTTGGGTTAAGGGCGCGTCAACCGTTATCATAATTCACCCCTCTAGCCTAAGGGGGGTAGGAGGGGGCCCATGCTGGTCAGAACCCGCCACGGGGGATGGGGGAAGAAGGGGGTTTTTCTCAAGTCGCGGGTCGTCATCGTCCCTTTGTATCGTCGTTTTGGGCGTTTTTTCTTTTGTCGCCCGGGGGGCTCCCCAAGGGAAGGGGACAAGGTCCCCGACGTTATCTATTTAGCAAAAAATAATTCCCCATACACATTTTTTTCATTTTTTTTTTTCTTCCACACATTACTTTCTTTTTCTATTTTTTTTTCATCTCATTTTATTTTTGTTATTTATATTCTTAAAAAAATCTAATCATCAATACCCGTTAACTCATTCATTAAATTTCATTTTTCAAGGCGGCCAATATGACCTAAACCCGGGGGGAAGCGCCCTAGTTTCTCAGTCGTCGTCGTTTTTTTTTGTTCCATAGAGCCTTTTTTGATTCTAAGCCTTTTCCGGGGGTGAAAACATGTTTAGTTTGAATGATCAGTGTTTTCTACTTAATTGCCGGGGTTTTAGTTGATCTTGTTCGCTCGTCGATGGTGTCGGGGTTTTACACGGTTGGCTTGGTCGGGTCTAAATTAATTTTTCCCCTACGGGGAAAAGTCTTGACTGAGTAGGGGGAAATCTGAATTTAAAACTATTTATTTTATTTAACTGGTTGAACCATTCAAATTGGTGGCGCAAGCAACTTGGCCCCTTGTTTACAATAGAGTCACAATAAAAAATTAAAATTCTTTTTTACTTCTGAATTTTACGATTTTAAATGAATGTCTTTCGTTCAATATACTTGATTGTCATATCGGGTACCCATGAGCTTCCCTATCTTGCCAAAACACTACCTAGAACTGCGTATTCTAAATGTTTGAATTATTTTTTTTAAACACTTGGGGGGACATGGATGCTAAACGGATGCTGTTACGGGGGCACTGTACGTTTTTGAATTAAGAATGGCAAAATAGAAAAAGGGGGAAAATGAGCTTGGGGCCTTTTTTTTGATCTCATTTTTTTTGAGTTGTAAAGTTTTGGCTGTATTTCTCAAGTATTTTTTGTGTTGTCTATTTACCACGGCCCCCTGGCTTTTCCGACAAATTTTTTCTCAACTTTCCGCCCTAGCCTACGCAAACTCTGGCCAAAAATTTAAAGCTGCTTCAAGTGAAACTGTGCTTTTTTTTCCGGACATCACGAAACAAAAAGAATTTGACAAAAAGTATCTCTTTAAACATTTTAAATATATTTGGGAATAATTTTGGGATCATATAAAATTTCTTAATTGAAACATTCATAGGATATAATAACTCGCAATTAAAATAATAAAAATAGGACTATTTTTTTACCGGCGCGCAATGAAAGTAGTGCTTCGACGCAGGGGCGTAGGAAAAAATTCTCACAAATGTCGGGCGGCGGGGCGCACTAATTGTTGAAAGCTGCGAGAAACGACGGTATGGCGCCTCCAGAGCAGCTCAGCAAGCCGTGGTTGTGTATTTAGCCTGGATAAAATTGAATTCGACACAATATTACGAAATGTTTTTTAAAGACAATTATTGAAACTGCTGAGGTAAATAGAGTTGATTTGTATCTTATAATTTAAATTCGTTGTATACAGCAGGCCTGTGTCTACAGAAGCTTGGGGGCTTTGTTTCGATTCGCCTAGGCTACAACGAAAACAAACAGTTCTGCCTGGAATTATGTATTTTTCGATCCCTATGGGTGGATCCACCCGCATAGGCCTTGTATCAGTTTGAAAAAATTTTATATTCTAACCACTTTCCTAACCTTCCCCTGGCTGGTTCTGTCCACTGCTTGTGGCCTCCCCATATCCCCCGCAGCGAGGTACATTACGACCCACGGATGACGCTCCTAAAAACCCAAAAAAAACAAAACTTTTTAGGCATATCAAGCCGACAACTAATGCGTATTGGGTTTTTCTTGAAAGTAGGCTATGCGACCAAACCCATTTACCCACAATTTTTCCCCCCCACACCTAATTTTCCCGCCCCCGGGGAAATTTTGGGCCCAGACTTGCTCCAAGAAGGGCGGGACCTGAGACAAAGTCCCCTTTCACAAACATCAACAACATTTTGAGAGTTTCCCCCGGCCCCCAGCACTGGATTTGGTGCAAAACCTTTTTCCCCCCCCCCTTGGGGGGCGACCAACCGGACGACGACCCCCAAGACCAACGAAAGTAAAAATGAGGCCCGAACGGGATAACCCCCCCCCCCCCCCCCCGCCTTTCCTCCCCCCTTTCCCGGGGCTGGTTTGACATCATAGGTCCCTCCCCACCATATACAAAAAAACGAGGAGCGCTTCCCTTTTGGGGCTGGGGAAAAAATTGGGCCCCAGACAGGGGCTCTGCTAATCGAAAAAGGCGTTATAAAAAAAGTCCCCCTCGCAAACATCAGCTACTAAGGGGGAAGTATATTACCCCCCCGAACCTAGAGCGAGTTTGGGCAATCTTCTTTGGGAACCCTTTGGGCCCCTTTTTCCCTTGACGAACCCCCGGGCGACGATGACAATTACAAACGAACGATGACAAAGCCCATGACGCCCGCGACGTAGAAACCCCCTTTCTTCCCTCCCGTGCTGTTTTGACCAGCGAGCCCCTCCTCCCCCTTCCGCCCTTACTAGAGTGGTGATTATGACTAACGGTTGACGCCCCCTTTAAATCCAAAAAAACCAAAAACCCAAAAATCGGGGAAAATTCCCCCAAGGCAGGGCTCTGCTAATCGTAAAAGGCGATTTAAGAGAAAAAGTCCACCTCGCATAATCCTTTAAAAAGTGTAGTATTTCCCCCCGAAACGGAGGCAAACCAGCAATTGTCGGGGGGTCCTTGCCCCTTCCCTTGACGACCCCTCGACGACGATGACGACAACGACACCACGAAAGAGCAAAACATGACGACCGGACGCGAAAACCCCCTTTCCCCCCCTTTACCCGGGGCGGGTTCCAACCACATGGCCGGGGCGATTCAAAAAAAACCCACCTCACAATCATCACTAGTAAGAGCGGAGTATCTTACCCCCCAAAACTAAGGCAAAGCTCTGGCAATCGTTGTTGGGGACCTTGCCCCCTTTTCCCTTGAGCCCCCCCGGCGACGATGACAATGACCAACGAATGATACAAAGCCCCCTAACCGCGACGTGAAAAAACCCCCCCTTCCCCCCCTTTACCCGTGGTTTGTTCTGCCCAGCATGGCCCCCCTCCCCACCCCCTTCTAGAGTGGTGCATTATGACCTAAGGGTTTGACGCGTCCTTAATTCAAATAAAAAAATCCAACCAGATTGGCCCACCCCCCAATTCCCTTTTGGCTAGAGTGGTGCATTATGACGAAAACGGTTGACGCGCCTTTTTCAAAAAAAAAAAAACCAAAAAAATCTCACCATTCATTAATTTTTTTATCTTTTAATAAAAAAATTTTTAAAAAAATCTCAAAACCCCAAAAACTCATTTTTTAAAACTGATCATAACGAAGGTGGCCAATATGACCAAACCCGGGTTGGCGCCCTGGTTCTCACGTCGTACTGAGAGTTTTTAAAAAATTTCAATGTAATCTACGGATAGTGTGCAAATTTTATTTTTGAAAAATTGTCTCAGCACCCCAGTCTTAAATTCCTCACCAGGTAGCGGGGAGTCGCAAGTGATTCCGAGACCTCAAACTCTGAGAAAGAGATGTAAACGTGGTGTGAGACTCTGATGAGGGAGGTCCGGGCTCGAATCCCACCACCGGCAATCCTGATGAAATTTTCCCCCCGAGGTTTCTTCTAGTTCATGCGAATGCTGGTAGTGAGTCCTCTGTAACGCCCTCGGGCACCCCCTTATCATATGGACATCAATCGGGAAATTTAAACAATCTATCTCGGGGGGTATCGGGCCCAGGGGGAGTTTTCCCAATTAAAAAGGTGAAAACCCTTCTTTATCATTCCAACACCCTAAAAACCTGGTTTTTCCCACCTACACCAGCCATTCTTATTAAAAGTGTTATTCACACGGTAGCGTAGAGTCGCAAGAAAAAAGTTTTAACTCTACTTCCAGTTGAGCAGAGCGCCGTATATTTTTGTTTTCGTCTGGTCGTGATTTTTAAACATTAAATTGCGCGTTCATTCACGGATGACGCCCCTTAAATTTAAATTTAAATTTATAATTTTGTTACTTGAAAGATTTAACCTTTAAAATGTAAAATCCAGTCCTCGTTGAAGCCATTTTATTAATCAAATATAGTTTCTCCCTCTGTTAAGATAAACCATGAATCGTTCAGGATATTACCCATCCATATTTGGATCAATAATTAGGCGACAAACTTTCTAAAATTCTCTTTCGAAGTAATTTTTTTTAACCATTTAACTGTCAAAAACTTTAAAATTTTTGAAAAATTTCATAAATTTAAATTTTTTGCCATGACTTAAAAACCCCTCACTTTTTTGTTATAACTAAAAACAAATTTTAATAAAAATCCAACATATTTATCCGGTTGAACGCCCAGTTTTTCACGTAGTCCTTGAATGTATGAAGTTCCCGGTGTCGCGTGTTTTGACACCCGCCAGAACAATCCTTACTTCAAATTTCCGGGGGATTTCTTGAATCACAACCCTAGGATTACCCGGGATAAAAAAAAATATTGTTTTTTTAATTTGCGAAAAATAGAATCGCACCTAGCAACAGTTGTAACGACACAGATTAAATAAAGATAAAAAATTGGTGCGCGCGCAGCCCCCACATGACTAGACATTTCGCCTCGGTACGTCCTGGCCGAGGCCAATATTTTTCAAATGCAGTAAATAATAGCCTGAGGGGCCCAAAATATTATTTTCGACAAAAAAAAAAAAGCCCCGTGTTTTGTAGTCATTTTTCTAGAAACATGATGAAAAAAATTAAAGATTTTATTTTATATATAAATATGAAACAAAGGGAATCGTCAAACACACCCAAAAATTATTGTATTTAAATTTCAAATTCACAGGGGGCGCAATATGACCTAACCGGGTTGAGCGCTCTGTCTCTCACGTGTATCACAGAAAAATTCGTCCCCGCGGGTCTGCATTCAATGTAGAAGTCCCGGGGTTGATTCCCGTTGTAGTCAGAAGTTTTTTATTTTTGTTTGGACTGCAGTTCATCAGTTTTTGGCTTGGGAATTTGTAAACGTTTACTTTAAGGGGGCCTAGCAACGAGGGCCCCTAAAAATTCTTGTGTTGGTCATTGATAAATAAATTGTCCCTACTAAAGATCATATCTGTGATGATTGGGTTCTCTTAAAATACAAATTTGTAGTTTCTGATCAACGGGGTTGTTTTAGCAGATTTTCTACAGCCAAGATGTTACTGTTTAACACGGGCAGTGACACATTTCACGCACAGCGGGCCCTTTTTTACCCTAATTTAGTCATTGTACAACCCTTTCTATGCTTGATCTCGACTAAAAGGCTTTATGATTTTCATGGGAAATGATCATTTTCCAATTTAGGTGTCTGTATTAAACACAAAAGGCCAACAATCCAGGTCAGGATGGAGAAAATTCGCAAGCCGATTTGGGAAAATTCCAGAAATTTGTGAAATCTCTTTTCTCAAGGGGGATTTAAGTTCTCGTGACCCAAAGTGCTTGTCAAAATGGTTTGTAAATGCTTGCTCGATGCAGATATGCCAGTATACCCCTGACTGTGGGAACCACTCGTCGTGTCGTCCCCCCGGTGGAACAAAAATTTCGCTTTTGGGCCCTCAAGGCAAAGAAGCAGCTTTTAAAAAATTAAGTACCTTCCCAATTTTAAAATTTAACAAATTTTAAATACGAGAGAGCGAAAACAACAATTTTCAACATAGTAAAGGGAGCATGCAAAGAATGTGTTTCTATAAATTACAGCACCTCTTCCACGATGGGGTGGAAAAAGGGTTTTAAACAAATTTGGGAGTAGGAAACACTGTTTATGCAACACTTAGGGTTTAAGAAATTGGTACTATAGATTTACTTCTTGTTAGTCACCCATCCTAATATTTTTTCACTTTCTTTTTCTATGTTTTTTTGTTTCAACCGATCATAATTTTTTAAAATTCTTTGTGTTGAGGCTATGTTTCTTTTTTTCCAAAAATTTTAAAAAATCAGTGTTTTTTACTGGTTTGCCATTCGTTGGTTAGTGTTATCCCCGGGTCCTTTTCGAAAATTTTTATTTTCATGGTTTTACCCTTTATTTTTTTCATTCACCCATTTTTTAAAATTTGGGCCCTGGGCCCTAAACAAAGGGGCCCTGGAAAACTTTAATCCCCCTTTGGAAAACTTTTCGTCCATTCACCGCATTTTTCTCAGTACCGCCAAAATTCTCCGGCCCCACAGTGGTCCCTCGGCCTTAAAACCCCTCACCGGTTTCCCCGTGGAAAAACTTAATGCTTTCGCCCAAAAGTAAATCTTTCTTGCCTCAAAACCCATTGAAAAGGCAAGGAGAAGGATTTTTCTCGGGCCCGGGACACATACCGTTTTTTCAGCAAAAATTTCAAACAGTGGCCGGAGGCGCCTTTTTTTTATTTTGGCACTCATCACTTTAAATAAAAAACCGGTGATTCAAAGAAATAAGACAATTTTTAAAAATTTTATTGACTTCAATTTTCATCTCAGCCAAGGAAGAAAAAAAAAAGGGGTTTTGATTTATTAAGTCCTTTAAAAACAAAATGCCTACCCCATACCACAATAAAACGATCCTTTAAAACCCCCCCCCCAAATGCCCATCCCACAGCCTACTACATTTTTATCCCCTACCCCCTAAATGACCCAAAGTTCAACAGAAACCCCGGGGGGGGGGAGGCAAGACTTTCACCACTTACAACACTATCAGCCCCATCTATACTTAATACACTTAGCACGTGCGAGTCGAGCCGCCCATATGTAGGACGAGCGCGACACGTGGAGAAATCTGTGCCCTATAAATGTGCCCCATACGCCGCATATACCTGACCTGGTCTAGATGAGAAGACTCCTATACACGTGGAGACAAGCACACACACACATGCTTCGGCTACAACGTCAGCCTTAACACTGCTATCGATTTCGTGAGATCCCCATGCTATATCCCCCCCTCGTATACATATTCGATATTGTATTACACCCGATTTCAAAATATAATAAAATAATAATAATAATAATAATAATAATAATAATAATAATAATAATAATAATAATAATAATAATAATAATAATAATAATAATAATAATAATAATAATAATAATAATAATAATACAAATTATTGTGCATAGTTTAAACATACCAGTGTTCAGATTACTCCTCAACCTCCATAGCAAACCGCCACCCCCTTCCTCACTGCGATCATCCTCGTCACTGCGATCATCCTCGTCACTATCGGGATCTGAGACGACCTCCCTCGGCGGTGTGTCATACATATTCCTCCATATATGTTGACACCTATCACAATCACACTCATGATCGAGATGTTTAAAAAGTAATTTTACACGTGTTAAAAGTTCACACGCCAATTTACTACTTTCTTGTACAGCACCGACATTATTTCCAGGCTGTATAGCAAGACATGCAATTAAATGTCTCAATGTACTATCCTGTAATGCTTCAGGCGAAAAAATCTCAAAATGTATTTCCTGATTCATTTCACCGAACGGGGGAGGTCTGACATTAAAGTTTGGTCGTGGTTCCACATCCCATCCAACCATCTCCCGTCCGCACACATCACACGAATACGTAAAACTGTCTGGATTTAATGTCGAACCGAGGAAAAGATAGAAGTTGCAAACAATCTCATTTGCATGAATTTGTCTTTGATACTGAATAACATTTTCACTGCGACCACCGACAGTGACAATACATGATTCCAATCTGTCCCTTAAAAGTCTATTAAAACACATCCATAATTATATAAATTTCCCTACTGTTTAAAGAAAATAAAATATTAAAATTAATAATAATAATACAAAGTTATCACAACCATGTAGCAGTTTGTAGGCCGAGTAGCATCACCACGAACAACACGAGTACTGCGATCACTTCGATCGATCACCAAGACCACTACTCGATTCCACTGTCCGACTCAGCCCCACCCCGCCACACGACCTCTTCTAGATGGTGATTAAGTTCGTGAGCGAGGTGGGCCCTGCTGTCGTTAAAGTCGGGGGCACCGTCTAAAAAAATGGCCGAAACTTTAGTGTGGTCAGTCTCCTCGATCTTTGCCCATTGGACTACTACGGCGCAGTTTTGCAAGAGGTCCAAGTGGCGGAAGCAGGTCAGGATAGGCGCCTGCTCATCCCACAGACGGCGAATAAGCGGCACACCATCCCTTATATCAACTCCTCCCATTCAATTATGTAGTTCGACGGAAGGAAAACAAGTTCGCCGTCCTCAACTTGCACACACTTTCTCCATCCACTTGCTAACCGCCACGAAACGATCACTTCAGGACCAAAAAATTCAGGTGCTGCTACGTCGACCATGGTTGAGAAACTAACTTCTCTTTAAAAATCCAATAGGTCCTAACGGTTCAACCCATCCCCACCGCCCACTGTACAGTTATGTGGATGAGGAGATAACTTAAAATAATAATTCCCAAACATCACCCATGTACGCATTACTTCTTAAGGTAGTTAACCCAGCACCATCTACATTGCTTGTCTCAATAAAGTAGACTGTACAGCGGGAAGTTGTGAAAGCATCTTTAAAAAAAAACAATTTACAACCCAACCCGCCCCATCACACGTTCTACATACATGTGGAATGGGAAGGTAAAGTAGGATAATTCCCAATCACCACACGTATGCACACATTCTTCCCGGACACGACACGATACAAATCACATCTCTTAGCGCTGTATCTCTTTCGAACATGGTCAAACAAATTTATTGTATGGTAGGGTAGTTCATCTTAAAAAAAAAACAACTTAACAACCCAACCCAACCAGCCCCATTACTCATTCTACACACACGTTGAATGGGAAAGTAAAGTAGGATAATTCCCAATCACCACACGTGTGCACACGTGTGCACACATACTTCTTGGACACGGCACGATTCAAATCACATCTCTTAGCCCTGTATCTCTTTCGAACACGGTCAAACAAATTTATTGTATGGTAGGGTAGTTAATATTACCAAATCTCCACCCCGGCACCAAACGAGTCAGACCCCCGGCCGGGAACCATCCACACAACAAAAAATCATTTAAATATTCAATCAAGGCTTTTGACCACATTCCCCCCCTTCCCCTCATTACCCTTCCAGTTCTCCGAAATCTATCTTTATAAAGCGAGGAATGGGTGTTATAAAAAAACACTCGTGTTCGGCTGTCGTTATCTACAAGACATAGTGCACTACCAGAAAAAATCCCGACTTCTCAATGGATAGGAAGAAGAAGTAAGTAAAAAATTAATGTTCATAACTGTAAGGTTTAAAGCTGTGATAACTATTTCATATTTTCTTTCATGTTAATATTTTTATTTTAGAATTTTGGATGATTGGTACAAATCTACACCTGCAGGGCCGAGCACTGGAAACACCCACCATGAGTAAGTAAATCTACAAATTATACCTTTGCATACATTCATATATTATATATGCGGAAGCACACACACATGGATATCAACGTATTTATTTATTTGAGTTTTTTTTTACACGAAATGGCTATGTTACAGACTACCACCAACCATCGATTGTCCGGAACAACCACAACACACACACACCCAAGGTGTCGGCGTAATCCGCCATAGCACAGCACGACTCATCCAGAGGTGGAATTATATTAGAACGCAGCGTCATCAACTGGACGAGGAAGAAGCAACGATTATAAATGAACTACATGCGGCATTAAACCAGCCATCATCACCCACGGTATCACCTGCACAATCACCCACACCATTGCCCCCATCGGTATCACAAACGGGGATACGGATGTCAACACCACCACCTATGGAAACTGGCGACATTGTTTGTTTAGGCGAGATGAGGTAAGAACTACAACCATCAGAATCACAATAATAATATTAATAATAATAGTAAATTAATAATTACTGATTTTACATTTTATCATTCAAGGCTTGATGATATGCTGCAAGAAGCCTGCAGCTGGGAAATCTCAAAAGAGGATCTGGACTCTCTTGAGAAAATGTTTGCCAACGAGTGGGACCCGAGTGAAATGTAAGTATAACTCTTTCCCGCATCGTATACACTAACAAAACACGACCACCAAGTTTAAAATTTGTCTATCAATATTCAATCTGCGCACGGATGGTAACACTGTGCATATCATCATTATTATTATTATTATTTTTATTATTATTATTATTATTATTATTATTATTATTATTATTATTATTATTATTATTATTATTATTATTATTATAGTGGTTCTTTATTGTTCAAACAATCTCAGGTACATTTGCGTCCTGGTATACACAAGGCGGGGTGAGGCCCAAGCCCAACAAAAGTTTACATTATAACAGCGTGAAAACATAAGTATACACATATTACTGTAGACAAATTAATCTAATTAACAAAATAATAATAAAGATGAGTGTGATAACAAAATCAATAAAAGTTTCTATCTATAAAACAAGCAATTGTATGGCAAAATCTTTTAAAGAGAGAGAGAGAGAGAGAGGAGAGAGAGAGAGAGAGAGAGAGAGAGAGAGAGAAAGAGAGTGATTACTGCAAAAATCTTCTGACGATGTGGCACGTTTGAAGGATGACTGCTTTCTGCATGCTGATGTAGAGATTTGGAGACAGACCCAGGCATTGTAGGCTGGCAGAGAGGGAAGATGGTATGACTCCAGTGGCTGAGATCACGATAGGCACGACAGTAACAGTTTTCATTTTCCAAATTCTTGTTATTTCTTGACTTAAATTTTGATATTTTTCCACGTGTTCTCAATATTTTTACTCATGGGGATCGCAATGTCAATTAGATATGTAATTCTGTTAGATTTATCGCATAAAATGATGTCCGGTTTGTTGTGGTCTATGGTTTTGTCTGTTATAACCTGTTTATCCCAATACATTATAAATTCTGCATTTTCGATCACAGGTGCAGGAGAATACTTGTAATAAGGAGGTGGATTGACAAGTAGATGTGCGTTCATTCCTAGATGTTGATAAACTATCTTTGCTACCTGATTATGCCTACTGAGATACCACGTGTTGGCAATTGAAGGACACCCAGCTATAACATGGTCTATTGTTTCCGTACACTTTTGCATTTTCTACACATATCATTTTCATTTGATTTTATGATGAATTTTTTATAGTTGTTGTTATTTATAACCTGATCTTGGATGGCGAACATAAATCCTTCGGTTTCAGCAAACAAATCTCCTTTGTGAATCCATCTTATTGATTTAACAATGTCAATATTTGGCTGCTGGATGCTTTTCGGGTACCTCCCATGAAGTGATTTAGTATTCCGGACATTCATCTTCATATTTAAATCTTCTATGTATATTTCTGGATGGAAAGAATCGTCATTTAGCCTGAGGGGAGTTATAGTTTTATCTCGGAGTTTAAGTTCTTGGTGATAATGGAATGTAGAATTAAGAAAGTATGATCTGAGTTTATGAACTTGCGAATAGCACAATGACCGAATATTTACCAATCCTCTTCCACCCTTTCCCCGTGGTATATATAAAGCTTTCAGAAGATGCTTTTGGGTGGTGAGTTCTGAAGAAGGTCATTTGTCTTCTTGTTAAACGATCTAGATCCATCAAGTCCACATCTGACCACTTCACAATACCAAATGAAAAAGGGCAAGATTGGTAAAGCCCATGCATTTAATGCCTTGATTTTATAGCTTCCTTTAACATTTGTTTTTTAAGATAGTTTTAACTCTATGTTCATCCTTTTGTTTAAATACATTTTTTAATTCTCTTGTGGTTAAGCATAATGTTTTGCCTCATTCCTAGTATTTGTATCTTTCTTCGCTATTGTTTATGTTTGGAATTTCTTGACCAACACCAATTTGGTTATTGTCAGTTTCTTGCAATTTTCCACTTTTCATTTGCATTGAAGCACATTTATCTAATCCAAATTCCATATGAATGTCTTCACTGAATAATTTTACTATGTCAATTAAAATTTTGAGCTCTTCTTTTGATTTTCCATACATTTTAAAATCATCCATATACAGCAGATGTGTTATCCTTGTCATTATTTCTTTACAGGTAAGGCGATATCCAGCATTTGTTTGATTAAGTAGCTCTGATACTGGGTTTAATGCGAGACAAAACCATAGAGGGCTAAGGGTGTCCCCCTGGAAGATCCCTCTCTTTATTGCCATATTTTCAATATTAACAGAATCTGAATTGGTTTTTAGTATTATATTAATTCTCCATGAATTCATGAGATGCTTAAGCACCGTTATCAACTGTGGATTTACCTTATACAAATCAAGAACTTTGATTAACCAATCGTGCGGAACCGAATCAAATGCTTTTTTGAAGTCTATGTAAGCTACTGATAGATTCCTCTTTTTGTCATTTGCATGTTTTGTAACAATACTATCAATTATAAGCTGCTCTTTACATCCATATGCATTTTGTGTGCATCCTTTCTGTTCCCACGCTAAAATTTCATGTTCTGATAAAAGTTCTGTTAATTTCAAGGTAAAGATTGATGTTAGAATTTTATAAATGGTTGGCAAGCAAGTGATGGGTCTATAATTTTTTTGGGGGCCGATCTGTCTCCTGTCTTGAATATCATATTGGTTATACCTTGAGTAAAGAATCCTGGAACAAGTGATGGGTCGTGAAGTACTTGGTTAAAGAAATCCTTTAGTTTACAATGCACTGGCGTTAGTCTTTTCCACCAAAAGTTCTGTATTCCATCTACTCCAGGAGCTTTCCAATTATGAGTTTTTTTTATTGCATATGTGATGTCGTCTATATTTACTACTATATCCGGCATTTCCTCAATTTCATCTGTTCTTTGTTCTATATGAGGAAGCCATTCGGCCTCGCGGTTAAAGTCTTTTGGTTTTGACCAAATGTTGCTCCAATATTCCTCCAAGGCTTCTTTAGTAGGAGGAGGAATATTGTCGTTGTCAACCATAACTTTGTTTCCTAGTTTCCGATAAAACAGTTTCTCATTACTCTTAAACAATTTGTTTTCTTCGTGTCTCCTGCTACACTGCACATATCTTTTTAAGCGTGCCGCTAGAGCTTTCAATCTTTGTTTCATAGTGTCCAAATAGTCTTCACATTTTAATCTGAAATCTTCTTCACATGGATATGTTCCGGCTTTCTCAAAAACACTGGTTAACTTGTTCCTCAGGGACACCGATGTGTTATTTACTAGATATGCTGTTAGATGTCCAATATCCCCTCTTAGTACGTTGATTCTATGTTCTAACCTTCTTTTCCATTTTTCCTCCCTTTTTGGTTTAGTCCTATTGTTTTCTGAATTTCTTGGTTGGATAAGGTGAAAGTTGAACTTCTCTGCTACAGTGACTGCTCCACAAAATACAGCCTGATGAATTTTCATGAAATTGGTTGGATCTAAATTACTTAAATATTCTTCCAATATGTTTATTCAGACAGTTAATGTAAATGCATATATTTTTATTTGTAATAATCTTTGGTAAGTTCGGTCTCTCTTTGAAAGGAATTTGTTCAAATTTGCTAATGTTGTTCATAAATGCTATTCTTATATGTTTCTGCGTCGGTTCCATCATTATTTATGTTCTCACCGTCTCTTCCTATGGCCTGAACCTCATGCAACTGTGCAGGGGTCGTGCTAACGTCGTCAGATTCGAGATTATCTCGTCTGTATATTTCATACCCGACTTCTCGTCTTATTTGGTCGATTACATCTTGCCTGAGATATTGCTTTTTAAAAATTATATGAAGTCTATCTACAACATTTTGTTCTGTTATTTCTAGCTCTGGAAATTGTGTAGTATGCTCCCTGTATAACCGCTGTCTCCATCCAGGTAAAGGCTCGTCTTTACATTCGTTCACCCTAAAGAAGGAGCGCATAACATTTTCGTTCATTTCATGTGACCATTTTGTTCTTTTTTGCGTCTCCGTTCGTTTGTTTCTGGTAGAGACTACTGGAGCGCCGGTATTCTGAGTGGCCGTGGCCGTAGAATGCAAGGCTTCTTCAGATCGTCTCTCCATTCCGATTAGTTGACTAAGCTCTTTGTCATAATTCAGTATACCTTGATTTAACTTTTGTCACTGCTTTTGTTTTCATATGATGTTTTTTGACCAATTTTACAAAATACATTTTGTAAAACTGTTTATATCTTTTCACATGGTACATGAAAAACAGAACCTAATACTTCAGTTTATACACTGACATTAATATTAAAACTGGATACTTACATTTGTAGAAAACAACGCTTATTTCACTCGCAAATCTGCAATGTATACAGAGCACATTTTTTCACTTGAAGGCAGACTAGATGGTTGCTATGGTATTATTATTATTATTATTATTATTATTATTATCATCGTCACTTTTATTAATATTTACTATACACTATTCATTTTCCCAGCAAAGAGTTATACTTGTACACTGCACTATAGTCCTATCTATCTATCTATCTATCTATCTATCTATCTATCTATCTATCTATCTATCTATCTATCTATCTATCTATCTATCTATCTATCTATCTATCTATCTATCTATCTACCTATCTATCTATCTATCTATCTATCTATCTATCTATCTATCTATCTATCTATCTATCTATCTATAAAACATCTAATGATATTAATAATAATAATATTCATGGATTAGAACATATTGAACTAATGTTAAACTTTAAATGGACATAATTATTATAATTATTTATTATACATATATATATACCTTTTGTATATATTTAGTGATTTCAACATCGACGAGATGGATGAACTAGTCAAACAATTCAACACAGAAGGAATTTATTCCCAACCCACCCATCCCGGAAGGATAGGAGAGCATATGTCTTCAACAAGAACGATGTTTACAGATCATGGGCATAACACCTCCAATGGAATAACAACAACAACAGCAACAACGCAACAACGGCAACACAACCAACATCATTACCACAACGAGGTCAGGGGGGATCAGACAGAGGACATCTCAACATTCTACGAAAGAAATGGAAACAAGTAAGAAATTTGGATCGACAAAGAAAAGCATCAGGTTCCGTTTTAATGACCCCCTCAGGGATCAAACCCTATCGAATGGCTCCACAGCGGGCTTGAAGAGCTCCTAGCGACGGGGGGACATGGCGTGAACAACTCTGATCAGGTAGGAATTGTCATTAACAACTCTCAACATCCCGACAAACCGATATATCTTTCATACCGTCGTAAAGACCAGTTGAATGCGGAAGTTTTATGGGAAAAGGTGTATTCGGTCGTACAGTCTAACGCCACTTTTTCGAACACTGACATACTCACCTTCACATACACCCACATCCGCATGCCTGAGGGTAGGGGGAAGAGGATAACATTAAAAAATACAGATTTTCACACATTCTGTCAAAAGAAGAGAGGGATATTGACGGTTAAAAACACGGATAACCTTTGTCTCCCACGTGCGTTAGTTTTAGCAATCGCAACCCTCACTAAAGACGCTCACTACAAACCTATACTTAGAGGTAGGCGGATACAGTATGACAGAGCAGTAGAGCTCTGCGGGAGTGCACATGTGCCATTACCCGAAGCAGACGATGAAGGATTCGGACTTGGAACAGATAAGACAATTTCAAAATCACCTCCACCCTGATTATCAAATAGTTGTCTATTAAACGGGGAGGGATGCGGTCGAAATGTTCTTTATGAAGGGCCTGAAGGGAACGCTACTATCAATCTGATTTACGGTGATAACCATTTTAATGTTATAAAGTCCTTAACGGCAACGTTTGCAGCTAATTATTATTGTGTACAATGTCACAAACCTTACACAGTAAAGGGGGAGCATAGATGTAATACAACATGCCCGATGTGTGAACGCACACCGCCCTGCGACAGCAACCTAGCACAGATACGATGTCGCGACTGTGCAAGGTATTTTCGCGGAGATAGCTGTTATACCCACCATAAAACCCCAGGATCTCGTTCGTCAGGTACAACTATCTGCCAATCTGTGAATCAATGTAAGCAGTGTCGTGTTGTGCACAAGGTTGGGGTTGACAGGGTTCCGCATACATGCGGAGAGACTATTTGCCCGATCTGTAAAATGATGACACCTGTCGGTCATCTGTGCTACATGCAAGTTGACAAAAAGACACCGCCTATTAACGATCAAATGTTAATTTTTTTTTACTTCGAAAGTCAGCAGGATAAAATCGTTGTACACACCATTGACACAAATCTTCACAAACCGAATTTTTGCGTAGTCCAGATAGCATGTCTGGATTGTATTGATGATATCGACCGGGAGGGTACCTGTATTAAATGTGGTGTTGAGCAGATAATTTTTCGACGTGATCCTGTTCGTGAATTTTGTGAATTTCTCAGGAGTCCGTTTAGTTTCAAAAAAATTACAATATTCAGTCATAACGGAAGAGCTTATGATATGCATTTCATTCTCAAGTTTTTTGTGGAGGAATTAGATGTTGTTCCCGACCTGCTTATGAAGGTTCAAAAATTATTACAATCAAATGTTTTGAGAAACTGAAGTTCATAGATTCGATTAATTACATGCCGATGGCTTTATCAAAATTACCCAAAGCATTTGATATTGAAACGGTCAAAGGATACTTCCCACATTTCTTAAACGATGTCGAACATCAGGATTACGAATCCTCCGTTATACCAGAGGCTAAGTATTACGGGGTTGACACAATGTTCGAGAAAGAGCGCGAAGAATTTCTCAAGTGGCATGCATCGTGCCGCGCCGATCCAGCATATGTATTCAATATGCAAAACGAGCTTGAAAAGTACTGCATAGCGGATGTTGACATTCTCAGAAAGGCGTGTGTGATATTTCGACGTGAATTTTTAGCTGCAACCAATGTATGCCCATTTACAGAAAGCGCCATGACGCTTGCTTCTGCATGTAATTTGGTATTCAGACGGAATTTCTTAAAACCAGATCAAATTGGTATCGTACCACGTGGGGGATACAGATTAAGAAATAACCAGTCGAAAGTAGCGCTAGAGTGGCTTGTATGGCAGGAACATGTTCTAGGTATAACAATCCGTCACGCAGGACGAGGGTTTGAAGTCATCAAAAACGGATATTTCCTAGATGGTTTCTATGAGACAGCGGAAGATAAGCCTAATATAATTTGGGAGATGCAAGGATGCTACCATCACGGTTGCGAGTCTTGTTTTACTGATCGACTTAAGCCTTTAAATAAAAACAAGGAGGACACCATGGCGAGTAGACGATCCGCAACCAGGTTAAAAATTGATACATTACGCGATGCAGGATTTGAAGTGATTGAAATGTGGGAGTGTGAATTCAATGCCTTAAAACGATCCGATCCCGAAATCTGTGCATATGTCACCAACCACCCCTTCACATCGCACAATCGCTTACACGTGAGGGATAGTTTTATGGGTGGTCGCACAGGAAACCAAAACTTTACTATAAAGCGAATAGAGAAGTTGGAGAAATTATTTAATACTATACGACTTTTGTTCTCTCTACCCTGATATATGTAAAAATGGGAAATTCCCTATCGGTCATCCGCAAGTTTTCGTAGGTAGAGACGTCTCAACAATTGTCGACCCCGGTAATGACATCTCCAAGGTGGAAGGTATCATGCGTATAAAGATTCTACCTCCTCGTGGGCTATACCATCCATTGCTACCATGTAAATTAAATGACAAGCTTATGTTTGTTCTTTGTAGATCGTGCGCAATAGAAATGTCCACTATCGCAAAATGCCCCCATACCGATCCTAATGACAGGGCTCTAACGGGTACGTGGATCTCGGACGAAGTTAAAAAAGCGATCACTCTCGGATATGTTATAATGGAAATTAATGAAATCTGGCAATATGATATAACACGGTATGATCCTGTTACGAAAAGTGGGGGTATTTTTCCAGAGTATGTAAACAAGTTTTTAAAAATGAAAACAGAAGCTAGCGGATGGCCGAGTCGTTGTATCGATAACGAAAGCGCGCAGCAGATGTTCATAGAGCAGTACTACGATAGGGAAGGTATCCTCCTAGATCGTACGAATATGAAGCCCAACCCAGGCCGTAGAAGTCTATCAAAATTTATGTTGAACTGTATATATGGGAAGTTTGGTCAAAGGGAAATAATGAGTCAGACAACTGTTCTGAGGGAGGCTGACGAGTTGTACAAACATCTTACCGATCCGAACATTGTTGCGAACCATATGGTGTTTGCCGGGGAGACCGCCGTATATCTTAACTGGCAATATCGCGAAGAAACCTCACCAATTTTGAGTTCTATTAGTGTACCGATAGCGGCCTATGTAACGTCACAAGCACGTCTCAAACTCTACGACGTGTTGGAGCGCCTAGGTAGAAGAGTACTGTATTATGACACCGACTCAGTCGTGTTCACGTCCAAAGAAGGTGAATACGACCCACCCGTTGGGGAGTACTTAGGTGATCTCACAGATGAGCTAGAATGTCACGATGTGGGTAGTGGGATTGTCGAATTTGTCTCCGGAGGTGCCAAGTCGTATGCATACAAGTACTTTTCAACAGATTCACAATCATTGAATACTGTTTGCAAGATACGTGGTTTCACTTTAAATCATTCAGCCTCTCAACAGTTAAATTTCGAGGTGTTAAAAGACATGATACTACATCACGCCCCACCTGTGAATATTGTATCTCGTAAAATAAAGCGCACAAATACTCATAACATCATTACACAATCAGAAAACAAATGTTACAAAGTTGTTTCAACAAAACGTCGCAGGCTTGAAAATAATGACACCCTCCCATACGGTTTTGAGTAACTAACTCGGTATATAACGGTTTTTTGAATGTTGTAAGTTGTTGCTGGGTGACATCCCGACGGAGACAGAGAAGTTGTTATAAATATTGAAATAATAATAATAATAATAATAATAATAATAATAATAATAATAATAATAATGATACTACATTTTTCCATTTACTCAATTTATATTGATAGCAATATTGCTGTATATTTACCTATTTTTATAAAATAATCTGTTTTACATTTACACAATTTTATATTGATAGCAATATTGTTGTACAGTTACCCATTTTGTTATATGTATATTGATAAAAATATTGTCTGTCAACAATAAAATACGCATGAATAGGGAAAAACAACAATGTATAATATGTATTTTTTCAACCATTAATATTATATATTATCACGCACTTTAAAAAAAAATGTTTATTTCATAAGTACTCTATTAATTAAACATTATTTACTACTTGCTATGTGGGACCAATATGTTTTGCTTTCTATTAGTGTACAATGTTAACCATGTGACCTCTTTGTGATGCTGTTGTTTTTGTTATTTATAAACACATTTCACCAGACTAGTACTTGTTACTGCAAACATCCTTTCTATCTAAAACTTATTGTTATTATTGTTATTATATATTTTGCTAGCGTCGACGCCGTTTCTTGTTGCAATTTTAACAAACAAGAATAAACAAAAATAATAATAATAATTATTCCATTCCCAGTTATGATATAATATAAAACCTGACATAGGTCGGGTAAAATCTCACTCCTCATGATGGACTTAAGGTGGAAACACCCATACTCGTGCATGTGTGTCGGCGGATCGGGATCGGGTAAGACCACCTTCGTTAAAAAGTTTATTGAACATCTTCCCTTCCTAGTGGACACAGAAATATCTCACATTATATGGTGCTACACTGAGTGGCAACCATTATACGAAGAGATAAAACGTTGTAATAAAAATGTACACTTCCATCAAGGAATTCCCCCATTGGATGAACTGGGCGAATGGAAAGGACGCACGACTGATGGTAATCGATGACATGATGGGGTCTAAAGAGGCCGAATCTATATTACCCACTCTTTTTATCAAGACATCACACCATAAATCGATATCGATAATGTACCTGTCACAAAACCTGTTCAACCAAGCAAAGGGGGCACGAGATATTACTCTTAACTGTCATTATATGGTCATCTTCAAAAACCCCCGCGATAGGGCACAGATCATGCATCTTTCTAGACAAGTTTTCCCTGAAAATCCCAAATTTCTCCAGGAAGCGTATGCCGATGCAACACAGAACCCCCATTCATATATCTTACTCGACTTCCGCCAAGATACACCAGATGTTTTACGTTTCAGAGCGAACATATTCCCTGACGGTGTAGGACACCCCGTGGTGTATTTGCCGAAATCATCAATAAAACACGCCCATCCATCGGTATATCACCATTAACCAGCCATGAGTAAGAGGGTGATGAACCATGCCGATCTACTCCGCGTGTTACAGCGTGCGAATCCTAAACTACGGAAGGCTATAATAGAAGCCAGTGATTCAGGGTTAATATATTTATATGTGAGTGTGCTGAGAATACTTTAAGAGGCGTGTACGCCTTAGTGCACATCAGAAGGCAAGACTGTCTCGCCATAAGAAGTTGCTCCGCGAATTGGTGAGACGTGGGAAATCGTGGAAGGTCAAAAGGGAAACGCTTATTCAACAGGGAGGTGCACTACTCCCCATGCTGCTTGGTCCATTATTAGGTGGTGTATTATCAACCATATTTAAATGAAGGAAGGGAAAAAAATGATACTTATAGCTCCCGAGGATTTGGAGCGCCTTCGGGGCGAGCCCGTACCGAAACCTGACCGCTCACATCATCTTACAACGCAGCCTCTAAACTCACTCGATGGCGAGATGGGGCGTATTTTAAACCTAAAAAATATATCTGACGAGGAAAAGTGGAATTTGTATCGGCAAAACTTGCAACGGTTCTTTTACTTTGCAGATGCAACACGAAGACCTATAAGCATTCCCTTATCATCTAACGAGCCACCTAACAACGAGGTTAGTAATAGTAACAATGGTGAACAAGCAAACATCTATGATCAAGATGTTATCAAGGAAGAGGCTCTCATAGGCGTCCCATCGGGTTTAAGAAAGAAGGCTGCATATATTTATGAAAAACTAAAAAGCTTACCTGATCTAATTTCGTGGGATGTTCAAGGCGCAGTCTCTATAAAAGGTGAACCCATCAGAGGATCGTCGATTACAGATCTCATCGCAGACGTGGTAAGGAATCGATCACAGTCCAACCCCGAGGGGTGGGATAAGTTTGCTCACCTTCTCGCCGAAGTTAACATTCCTGGTGAATTTATTGGTAATGTACGTAGGAAAAACTATATTCGTGATCAGTTCAAATATCCAATATTATCAACTCCGTCAACACCACCCAACGCAGGAAAGAAGTCAAGCAAACGTAAACGATTGACATTTAACACGCGCGAGTGGATACCATTCAATTAAAACGCCCATCACACCATGAAAGCACCCATAGTACGATTGTTGAGTGGTATATATAACAACCCGAAACATCCTGCAGGATTTTCAACACCTGAAGCACTAGCACGTGCCACAGACGGTCGCGTTTCTGTGCGGGAGGCTAGACTATGGTTACAAAGTCAGGACCACTACACACTCCATAGATCTGTACGAAAACGTTTCCCGAGAAATATCTACAGAGAATCAAACTTAAACGATCTTTGGCAGTGTGATCTTAATGATATGCGATCGTTGAGTAAATACAATGATGGTTTTAATTATATCCTAACGGTTATCGATGTGTTTAGCAAGTACATGTATGCAGTACCACTCCATTCAAAAACTTCGAATTCCATAATCCAAGCTTTCGAAAATATATTTACAAAGAGCAAATGTATACCTATCTCAGTACAGAGTGATAAAGGTCGGGAGTTTAATAATAGATTGTTTAAATCTTTTTTGAAAAAGAGGAACGTTAATTATTTTACATCACAGGATCCAATTACAAAAAGTTCGGTGGTATAGCGTGTAAATCGAACTTTGAAATTGCGCATGTGGAAATACTTCACATTGAAAGGGTCTTACAGGTAGGTATGTGGATGTGTTACCTCGACTTGTACATGCCTACAATCATACAAGACATAGATCGATAATGATGGCCCCCGTCGATGTAACAGATCGTAATATTCTCCAGGTGTGGCATAATTTACATAAAACAAGAAACCGCTCTAAGCAGACCTGTCCCCGATTAAAGGTAGGACAACCAGTCCGTATAACCATGGAAAAAACACCATTTGAAAAGAGTTATACTTCGGGGTGGAGTCATGAAATATTTAACATTAAAAGTGTCATTGCACGAAAAAGACCAGTTTATATTCTCACAGATTATCATGATGAAACAATCGAGGGGACGTTTTATAATGAGGAATTACAACCCATTGTTGTCCCTGATAATGCACTGTTCAAAATCGATAAAATATTAAAGACGGAAGGTAAAGGTGTCAGAAAGCGTGTATTCGTCTCGTGGAAAGGATATGGTAGGGAGTTTGATTCGTGGATCTCTGCATCACACTTAAAACAATTAAAATGAGTGGTGATTTTTACCTCACACTCCCGAGTAACAGCTCAATGGATTACTATCCTGGTAATACAACAGCAAACTATGTCACACAGCTACCAAGGCGATATATACTTACCGGCTCGTGGGAGGTTGCATTACACGAAATTCACTATCCACATACCTTTTATAATATTACACGTGGGGAGAACGTTGTTCGTGTCAAAATAGCAGGAATGAAGAAAGGTGATCCTGAGAGATTAATTAAGGTTAGCATCAAACCCGGGTTTTACTCCAACGTCGCCAAAATCTATGAAGTGATTAACAAAGAGGAAGAATTCACTGGTGTGCTCAAGTTTACTCAGGATGAAAACAATCACACCTTGATTACTATCGATCCTAAATATTCCGACAGACTGTCAATTCTAATCTCCGACAGGCTAGCATTACAGCTAGGTTTCGACCCTGGCACAAATTATGTTAAGAGCAGTCGCTCACACCGTCGTATCGACCTCGGACTCGGCACACCTGCACAGCTATATGTGTATTGTGATGTAATAGAACTACAGACGGTTGGCGACACACAGGCGCCGCTACTTAGGACCGTCGGGACACGATCTGAGACTCTCAAATATGGTGACAGTGTATCAAAAGTATTCTCCCTGCCTGTTTACCTACCCGTACTGAAACGCGAGTTCACTACTCTGGAAATGCATTTAACAGGCCCCACAGGAGCCTCCGCCCCATTCATCAGCGGATCATCGATCGCTCTACTTCACTTCCGACGACGTGTTGACAAGTAGAATGAAAGGTGTACGTCATAGAATCCACGACCCGTACACATCTTATTACCTAAACCAAGCGGGTAGCGGATTGTCTGTATTTAAAGGGATATGTGCAATAGGAAGGGGAGAATTCTTTGACTCTTTCGGATTACCCCCGCTGGTGCCCCATCATCGACAATTTCTGACTCGTAATTGTCGCGTATGGTCGCATAACAGTGTGGGAGTGCAGGGCCCGACTTCAATGGTTTGCGGGCAGTATTGTGTTCTGTTTCTTGCACATCGTGCCCGTGGGATGTCTCTAAATAAATTCCTTTGGGACTTCAATGTAGGCACGGAGGATGCAAACGATGCATTGGTAGAACATGTATTCAATCGACGCTACAGGTGTAATGGTTGGATGGCCTCATGTAGGGAGAGAGGACAATCCTGCTGTATGAGGAGTAAGCATAGTGCGAGATGGGGGAGAGAGGGCATATGTGCAACGTTTGGGAGTGTTCGGTATTAAGAGTTTGGGAGTGTTCGGTATTAAGATGACCATTGTGAAATATAATTGGTAACGAGTCTGCCCCGAATGAAGCTATGTAACACCTCAGATGTTCCATGATCTGTACAAGGAAGCGACTGTTGAGCGGTATGGGTGTGTGTAGGTACATAAAGCCGTGCATGCTTCTCCGGCGTTCATTCTTATTCGATATCTTGAAAGTGAACATTGAAATGGAAGCCGACTCTGAAACACGTGTTACCGATGTGAGTGGTGCTGACGTTACCACCGATCAAAGTTTTGTGACTAATACTACAGTGAAGCGCAATCGTGTTCAAAAACGAGAACGTGAATTTCTAGGTGTGCTAGAAACAAGCTACAGCCTGAATAAGAGTAATTTATTTATTATCATGCATATTACAACAGAGTACAAATACTCCACAAGTGCAAATCATAGCATAGCCTATTGGATAGAAAACATTAACGAATTGACATTAAAATATACAATATACATAAAATAATACATGTAACTCTTTAAAATATTTGAAATTATCAATTTAAATGTGAAACTATCAAAATTATTAACAATTAAAATTAATAACAGATATTCTTGAAAGAAAAGAAATGAAAAATGCATATTAAAGAAGAGACTAATGGAAATAAGCTAGTGAGTAAATTATAATGTTAATATCCTAAAGCTTGAGTGATCACAGATTTAAATTTAAAAATATTTTGTGAGTAGAGATCAATGTCTGTTCCTTCAAGAGGTTTTAACATATTAAATGAATGCTGCAATCTGTTGATGCATGAATTTTTATGGAGGTCGAGATGACTTAGAGCTGGTTGAAAAGTTTTATGATGGCGTGTATGTTTGGGAGGTATATGAAAATTTAATTTGCCTAGAATTGAACTAGTGTTTGTTAAATTATTTACAATTTTGTAAAGGTAAACCATGTCAGAATAGTTCCTTCGGTTTTCTAACGTCATTAGGTTAGCATCATCATACGAAATATATCGCTGTGGGTCTTGATGCGGGAAATCACTTCGAGCCGTATGTCAAGATAGGGAAGTCTGGTAGTGTAGATGCTGTATGTTTGTCCGTTGCGGAATGGGAAAAATTCCTCGTCTACTTCGGTGCTACGATGTCCTACACCGTTTATGATGCTTCAGGTATGCAGCTGGGCGATGTTGTCCTGGGAGAAAACCACTCAATGGGATTTAAAAAGTTCCGTAATTCCAACGTTGTCACCATCTACAATACCCACAATTCTAACTCTGTCACGTTGGCAAAAGCAAGTGTAGGACATATATCGAAACTTGATGAAGTGTTCAAAGTCTGTGTTGATAAGCGTGTGGATTGGAGCACTGTTGTGAACGAGTGGTACAAAAATGAGATGGGTTACCTAGGAGAATATTTAAACACCCACAACAGAGACATTGATTTCACGGTGATGGGATATTTCGGTGCTGACAAGGTACGTGATCGTGATGAATACGATTTTAGCTATGCACAGCTGATGGCTGAAACACGTGCTTTTTTGATACCTCACATATGTGCAGAACTTTCTAACAACCAACATGTTTAAAGTGTATGTGTTTGTATTGTCAACATCTGCTGTTTATGTAACAACATATTTGTTGTATTTGGAAAAAATAAAATACAATTTGTCTTAAATCATCTGTGTGTAATGTTTTTTTCTAATCCTATGATCTCACCAAACCACATCCTGTATTATTATTATTATTATTTTTATTATTATTATTATTATTATAACTACTACTAATATTGTTATAATAAATTAAATTGTAATAGTTAATTGGTTAATTATTTTGTTAAGGTTTTAAGGATGTATATGGAGGTGGGGACATGTTGAGGTAGGTCATGTGGAGATGGGACATGTTGGGGTGGGGGGTGTTAAGGTAGGTCGTGTTTACTTGTCGAGACATATTGGGGTAGGTCATGTTTGTTTGTCTGCCCCCAAGAGAGTCTTAGACTACTGATGTGGTATTATCAAATACACCATTTATACATCTCATCAACTTTCAATATCACAGGCAGCGCGACCTAACTGGTTGAAGCGCCCTTGTTTTTCACGTTGTCTTTTTATGTCCCAATGTACGATGCCTTGACTGTGTAGCTGTTTTATGCTCAGAATCAGCTTGGCGCCGATAGTGAGGGCCCCAATCTGGGAGACTTTGGCTAACCGGTCATTAATACTTTGGCTCATATAATGGCTTAGCCAGATGATAGTGGTTCCCCGGGGGGTGGATGTTTTGGAACGGAGTGTTTGTGGCGGTCAGCTTATGGTGGTGGTGGTCGGGGGGGGGGGGGGGTCTCGAAACATTATCTTAGTCCACTTGCCGACCAAACTCTTGCTCCCGCTGTTGCCTCAATTTCAGCATGCCATTATTTTTGATAACTCTGCAAATATATACCTAAATATGTTAAATTATAAAAATTCCTTGTTCTTGTAATACCAATATGGTTCATACTGTACATTACAAGTGTTCTGTTGATGTCTTGTTAAATTTAAATCTACTCCACAGCCACGACATAATTTTGTTGTTCAAATTCTAAAGATTGTCTTTTTACACTTGGATTAATTGTTGATATTGGAAGTATGGTCTTCAATCTCGCTTTGTATGTTATTGCGTCTCGTGGTCGGCCTCAACTTGGCAGTGTCAGCTTCGTCTGATCACGGTGACGGCCGGCGCTGTCACGTCTATAAAATGTCGCAAGGGCCGATGACGACACCGTGACATGGCGAGCAAATGCCGCCATTAAATAAGCATTAGCCACTAATACTGCGAACCCACATACCTTATAATATTAAACCTTAGTTGCACCACATGGAGAAGGGATTTGGTAACAGAACAGTTTTATAATTGCAGCCAATACTCACTGCCGGCCAGCTTTCTAGCCATTGGTTATGTACAAGGGTTGCTTAGTTTCACAGCATCCAACCAGAGGATTGTTCTTATCTTGTGTATCAGCTTGACGGCCTTGATGAAAATGTGGCTTTCTCTAACTTCTAACGCGTCCTTAATCCCCCCAAAAAACAAGGAGTCTCTTTCAAATAAACTTTTCTCTAAGATCAACGGTTCGAGCCCTGGCGTACGTACAAGAGTGAAATAGATTTTCCAACTACTGCGGACCCGGCACCTCCACCAAAGTCACTCGAAATTTTACACTCTTGGTCTTTCTACTCTTGCCGAGCACCTAGGGATCTGAAACTTTGACACGACACCCTCGTCTACCGTGTGTTTCGGATTTGCCATGGGGGACGCCTCCAGGTAGGGCCCTTCTTTGCACCGACGCCAGGCGTCGCGTGGCGTCGCGGCGCCGGGAGCAAAACCTTTCTTTCATATTAGTAACTTGACGAATCGTGTGCGCGTGTGAAATTTCACATTCCCAACTCTATTTTTACGAAAGCGAAATTCGTTTTCGAAACTCGCGATTTACCTCGGACCCGGCGCCTCCACCAAATCTCTTCGAAAAATTCACAAGTTGACGCTTAATTTTCTACCCTTGCCGACCAGCTAGAGGGCTGAAAATGTGACAGAATACTCTCTAGGTACACGTCTTGGGACTTTACAAACCGGAAGGTCCCTGGTACCGTTGTTTCCGAGGGGCCAGCGCCGGAAGTGGGCCACTGCCAAGGTGCGTCTAGTCGTTGAATGTATAGGAATTTCGCCTTGTCGCTGTGGAAACTACCTTTTGTGTTCAGATAGCTAAAGTTCACTTCAAGCTATAAAACTCATGTATATAAGTCATCATTTGGTACAAGACATCAATTCTATTTAAAAAAAACTAGCCTCTAGGGGTTATATTATAATATATAAAAGAGTTTTGCTGGATACCTGGACACGTGGGCATAGAGGGAAATGAACACGCTAATCGGGCTGCTAAAGAAGCTTCCCAGCGCCGCATCGTTAATTTCAATCTAGTTCCTCTTCCAGATGTCAATAGTGGATTCAAGCAAAGATTGTTGGAATTGCGACAAGCATCTTGGGATGTGTTGCAAAATAACAAATTGCGTAGAGTGATGCCCACACTGACTAACAAAATTTCGTCCACCTACGTCTCGACTCTCACGTAGAGAAGAGGTGGTTCTGTCTAGAATTCGTATAGGCCACACACGCCTAACACACGGATATCTCTTAACCAGAGAGAAGGTTACTCCCATATGTGACACATCCGTTGTACCTTTAACCGTACATCATATGCTAGCAGAATGTACCAAATATGAGGCCTTGCGGACGCAATTTGATCTCTTCAAATTTTATGAAGAACCTATCATATGATAACGGAGACAAAGATTCTAAATTTCTCATCCATATATTAATTTTAACCAAATTTAGTTCATATTATACACGTTTCTTAAATTTATTTATTTTCATTCTCATACATATAACTTTTGTTTCGGTATTACTGCATCATCATCATTTTGTTTTGTAATTTTTACACTTAGAAAACAATATCATTATCAAACACACCATTAACTTATCTCATCAACTTTCACTATCACAGGCGGCCAATATGACCTTAACGGTTGAAGCGCCCTAGTTTCTCAAGTCGTCGTCACAAAAAGGAGTATACAATGATTTATGGAAGTGACAAGGAAATCAAAGTGAAAAAGTCCACTTGGCAAACATCAGCTAATAACAGGGGAGTTTATCACTCACCGAAACTAGAGAAGACCTCAGGCAATCGTCGTCGGTGAGACCTCCCCCTTCCCTTGATCACCCCTCCAACTACGATGACGACCGCGAAGTGAAAACCCCCGTGGTTGGTTCTGATCAGCATGGGCTCCGTCTCACCATATCCCCTAGGCTACAGTGGCGCATTATGACCTCCGGTTGACGCGCCTTTAATAAACCAACAAAATATCATTATTCTTTTCAATAAATAATTTTCTTTACTCTCACTCACTATCATTTTTATAATTTTCATTTCTTGAAATAGAATAACAATATAATGATTAAACAAACAATGTAGGTCAACTCATTTAATTATAAACAGTGTCCAGGCCGGCGCAATATGACCTAACCAGTTGAAGCGCCCTCGTTTCTCACATCGTCGTACGATCCGCGATCCTTGGAGGTCATTATGTGTGTTCTAGACTTGTTATTTATGGTCTTTAAATTTCGGCTATAATTAAAACACTAACTTTATTTATTATTTAATTTTTTCAGAGGAAATCTTGCGTCATATCACGTTCTTCTGGATAATAGGAAACCTGCCAAGGTTGCCAGTCCGTGAGACGTGGTATCCACCAGGCTCTGTCTAGGAAGATCTAGAGGACCGTGATGACTTCAACATAAGAACTATATCAGAGAGATTGTCAAACATGTATAAAGATAATCACCAGTTGTGTGACACTTGTGATGTCGGCCTACCTTTAACTAACAGTACATCATATGCTAGCAGAATGTACCAAATATTATGCCTAACAAACGCTCTTTCACAATCATATCCCTTGACTGGGCCCGGGGTAGAATTGGCCCAGAGCATGGCTCTGCTCATCGTACAAGGCGATTCAAGGGATAAACTCCACATTTCAAACGTCATCTAGTAAGAGGGGATAATATTACTCCTCGAAGCTAGAGGCGAGTTCTGACAATCGTCGTCGAGGACACTTTCCCCTTTCCTTGGCGACCTCGCCATATCCATTAGGCCAGTGGTTCTCAACCTTTTTCAGCCTAGTACCCCTAAAAGGCATCGCAAATCATCACGTACCCCTCCATATTTTTCTGTATTATGATACATGAGGCTTTGACTATGATCATCAATCAAACGTATTTCAGTCATATTGAGAACAGGAGGCATATATGTAATATAATCTTGAAATTTGTTCAATGTTTCTGTACCAGTACATTGTGTTTTATTTATATTAGTTTTTCTTTGGTTCAAAATTAAGAACATGCATACATACCGGTACGTATACAAATGTCACATTGTCATACTAGAAATGTTACTATTTTGCATTGATTTTTATCAAATGTAAAACTTGAGCCTGTTTTCTCGACATCATTAGGGAAATTCGGGGTTCCAACATGCTTACGGCCATTAGTATGTCTCTTTCTGGGTCCTATCGGTTTCTGTGTTCTGTTTTGTCTTTACCACCGTCAATGTTGAGAATGCCACTTCGCATAAGTACGTGGATGCGAAGGGCAGAAGTGACACAAGAATAACACAATTATACTTCACACACGCACACCACTTGTTAAATAACAGAAAATGACACACACATAAGAGTTCCGTCGTGGTCAACGCCAAAGACCAAACTGTCAGATGTCCGACTTCAAACTACCTGCTTTGCTTCCAACTGACACAAACCCACCCCCACAAAGAGTTCGCTGCATTGCCAGGCCAGGCGGCGGGCGGACTCGTAGTTGAATGTCCTCTCAAAGGACTAAATACAATGCATTGACTTGATCTTTGCCAAAGTGGTGGTGATTGGTGAAGAAAAGTATTTTCAGAAAACAATGATTTAGTTTTAGGATATAAATTTAGTTTTTAAAATAATGTATTTTCTACACAGAAGCATTTACAACATTTAAAAAAAATTAGTATTAATATTTTTCCAAGTACCCCTTTAGACCCCCAAGTATCTCCAGGGGTACGCGTACCACCGGTTGAGAACCACTGCCCTAGGCTAGAGTGGTGCATTATGACCAAACGTTTGACGCGCCCTTAATCATAATATACTAAAATCTTACCCATGTCATCATATGTTTGCCGAATTTACTAAATATGCCTTGCGCACGCAAATTTGAACTCCCAAAATAATATGAAGAACTCTTATCATATGTTAACGGCGACAAACTTTCAAAATCTATCATTCGAAGTTATTTATTTATTTCTTAAAATGTAATTCGCATCAAATACATTTCCTTTCTTTCCTTCTTTATTTTTAAATAAATAATTCTTATTTTGCTATAACTATCACCACCATGATTTCCTTTCATCATAATCATTTCCGACAAAGACGATGCGAGCGATGACAAAGGCGATGACGAGCCCGACGTGAGCACCACCAGCATTGACCAGCTTGGGGCCTCCTCCCCATATCCCCCTCACTAGAGAGACACATTAAGACCTAACGGTTGACGCGCCGTTAAATCAAATAATCCAAACCTAGGCTTAACTAGACCCAACACTCACCTACCTAGGGTAACACAATATTTCTATGCCCTCCACCCTGACCTAGAACCGCATACGTGCGACGACGAAAATGTGATCTGCCAATCATAAGACAAATTTCCATCATACGATTACTTCGACAAACTTGCTACATTTACTCATTACAAAAACATTATAAAACAACATTTTATTCTTATCAAACACATTTCCATTATTTATTTATTTTCATTTAAATAAATGTTTTTGTTTCTTTTGCAATAACTATTGACCATAATATTTTTTTAAATAAATTTTGATATCAAAATTATTATTAAACATACCATAAACTCAATTAATTAACTTTTCAATATCACAGGTTAGTGCTAGTTTCTCATGTCTCTCTATCATCGAATGGGTAACCGCCGCAATTAGGTCGAAACCAAGAAGAGAGCGGTAATAAGAGCGACGCCCCTAAGAGCGTAAGGGACATAAGAGCGAAGGCCAATAACATCCGACAGGTCAGTAATATTGGTGGGGGTAATATGAATGGGCGGTAAATAGAATGTCGCCGTTGTGTATGAAATAGAAATGTGTTTTACCAACGCAATCAAAAATTGTCTGAGCAAGATCACAGAGTTCCTCCGTATGCAATATCCACACTAAAAGCTAGCGTAAATAGAGCTGTTGACAAAATTGTTTTGTTGGGAAAGAAATTTCGAGTTGGGGTATATGCATTCTTTCGTTGGGAACACTAATATATAATAAAAATTGTAAGTATTTAAGGCTATTCCTTTTAAAAAGTCGCTCTTGTTTGTTTTTTGGGGCATTTTCGATCAATTTGACCTGTCGCTCATTTTTGCCTGGCGTTCTTATTGGTCTGTCGCCGTTAATGGGATTTTGCTCTTATAAGCCTGTTGCTCTTATTGTGTCGCTCTTATTAACTGTCGACCTTGTTGGTCTGTTGCTTTTATGGGCTGCGCCCTTATTGCTACGCTCTATTGGGCGGCACGCTTGTTGCCGCGCTCTTATGTTTTTTTCTTAAAACCATGGATCAAAATGTGGATATCATGCAGTTTGCACCTGTTAATGAATGTCAATTGAGCAAGTGAAGTTGAGAGTGAAAACCTGTTGATGGTTAAATGCGAGAAAAGACGCATCGTCCGTCTAGCAAACATTAACTATGTAATAAGGTCTGGCGGTTGTCGTCGGGAACCCTCGCGTTCTCTTGACGACCTCCCTGACTACGTCGACCATGACAACACAAAATATGACTAAGTCCATACACCCGCCTGCGCCGAGGTAGAATTTGTCTCAGAGCATAGCTCTGCTAATCGTACGGGGCGATTCTAGAGAAAAAGTCCACCTCCCAAACATCAGCTAGTATATGAAGGGGAGCATAATACTCCTAGAAACGATAGTCGAGGTCTGGCAGTCGTCTTGTGGGTTCTCTCCCACTTCCCTTGACGACCTCCCCGACGACAGCGACCGTGAGGACCCTAACGTTGACAAAGACAATAACGACTACGACGTGAGAACACCCCTATTCCTCTCCCTCCCTTTATAGTCTTGAGAGACGCTTTATGACCTAGCGGTTGACGCGGCCTTAATTCAAATAAACCAAAAAAACTACAGGTAATACAAAAGAAAGCCTTGCGATGCGTTATTAGGTGTGAGTAATAAATCCTCAAGAATGATGTTATGTGCATTAGAATTGTTAAATGCATAACAAAAAATCTTGTTCTTAGTCTTAGTGTTTATTTATTAGATATGAAGTAAGAATATAATAGCTGAGTATCCAGGAGAAACGATGAAAGATATTAAACAGTTCGCAATATTAATACAAGAGGGGCAAAGGACGGTAACCATTCATGGCAGACTGCAATAGGAAGAAATGGCAAAAAAGTATATTTATATGAAGTCATGGTGTTTGATGACTTTTCTTGTAAAATAAATAAATCAAAAGCCTAGTCTTGCTAAAATCTTAATGTAGCAATTGGATAAAAAGTAGTTGGGGGGGGGGGCTTAAACTCGAGTGAAACAGAAGGTAGAGGTTTAAATTGTTAAATAATTGAATTGTGTACTAATTAGAAAGTTGATTATTTTAACAAAATATGAAAATTTACTGTAATTCATTTAAAATATTGACTGACATAACATATTTTAAGATAGCTCAATAAATAAAGAAGGCTTTAACCATACATACATCATGTGTTAACAGAATGTACCACATATGATGCAGTGCGCACGCAATGTGATCTCTACCAATCATAGCATATAATTCTATCATATGATAACGACGACTAGTTTTCTAAATTTCTCATCCCAAGTCCAAAGTAGTAATCTTTTTAGCAAAATTTAAATCACATCAAACATATTTCTTTATTTTCTTTATTAAAATCCTCATAAATAACTTTGAATTGCTATAACGATTATTATCATCATCATCAACATTTTATATTGTTATATATATGTGTGTATATATATACATATATATATATATATATTAATGAACTAGGTTTTTCGGTTATAATGCCGCGTTTATTTACATTAGGCCAACGTTTCGGTGAAATTTCACTCATCTTCTTCAGGGCCAATACAACTTAATATATAAAACGAAAACTACATTACATTGATAAACACAGAACAAAACTGGCAAACAAAATACAACAAATATGAACAACAGAATTCACTGCACATATGGCGAATTAAAACTATTCAAAGAATCACTGCAAAGCTTGACGTTGCAAAGAAAGAAGAAAGTCAATACATATACATACATATATATATATATATATATATATATATATATATATATATATACTTAGAAAACAATAATGTAATCAAACACACCATTAACTCATTTCATTAACTTTCAATATGACAGGCCACGCAAGGTGACCTTACCGGTTGAAGCGCCCTAGTTCCTCACGTCATCATCCTCATTTCGTGATTTCTGAGGGTGACCTTAAAAGTTCAGGGATTGGATAGTACCCCTGGTGTCTTGTGTGATCCTCCGGCTTTAATAGACACAATACAAAGTGGTGGGAATTTTTTTAAAGTCTTTTGATAATGTTATGCTTTAACTAAAGTGTACAAAATGGTGTTATGTTTAAAAATAGTAAGATAATCATACCAAAGACGATGCGGCGAGAGATGTTGGTACGGATACGTGCCAGTCACCTTGGAACCGAAGCATGCTTAAGAAAAGCCAGAGATGTTTTTTATTGGCCACAGATATCAGCCGACATTCGAGAGACTATAAAGCATTGTACAGCGTGCCAAGAGTTTGCAGATAAACAACAAAAAGAACCGCTGCAAACACAACGCACACCGGACATTCCATGGTCTCGAGTGTCGATGGATATGTTCTTTCCCCAAAAAAAAAATATCTCCTTTTAGTAGATCACTATTCAGATTTCTGGGAGTTAGATGAAATAGAAAATTCATTGGCAGTAACTAAGAAGGACTTTAGCCGTCATGGAATTCCCGAAGTGTGAGTCACTGATAATGACACTCCATCAGTCAGTGCAGAGTTTAAAAGATTTGCCACTGAATGAGAGTTCACACACATCACATCTTCGCCAAGATATAGCCAATCTAATGGAAAAATAGAAGCAACAGTGAAAATCGTTAAACGGTTACTAAAGAAAACCTTCCGCTCCAACTCCGATCCTTGTAAGGCAATCCTAGATTGGCGAAATACACCAACAGACCAGTTACTGGCTAGTCCAGTACAAAAACTTATGTCCCGTCGAACCAGAACAACCTTACCGACAACGACATCACTTCTGGTCCCTAAAGTGGTAGATGGCGTATTGGAAAATATCGAGCTGAAGAAGATGCGAATGAAGAGCAAGACAGCCAGGCCTTTGCCAGAATTGCAAGTTGGACAAGACATTCGCCTTCAGCCGAATCCAGGAGAACGCGAGAAGCTGTGGCGACCCGGGACTGTAGCCGAGAAACTGTCAACCAGATCCTACATTGTGGATGTGGATGGATCAAAGTATCGAAGAAGTAGAAAATTCATACGGGAAGCGCCAGTCCAGGCTGACACAGATAGGGAACCTGATGTCACGGAAGTGGGCCTACAAACTGCCACCAGATTGAATGAATCTGAACCTCATGTAGATCAGCCAGACATTACATAGAGCAGGAAGTTCAACTGGTGCCAGCTCACACCCAAGACTCGCCTGGACAGAATATACAAACTCGCAGTGGAAGAAGAGTGATACTTCCGTTAAGATGCAAGGAATAAGAATTAAATATAAAGTAAAATTGTTAATTACACATAAACGAAGCAGGGAAGGTGTTGTATAATAGTATGCATCTCTATGTACTATGTATACTTAGAGATACGTTTTTTTAGCATTTAAATATAGGTTATTTAGCATTAATTTTTTCAAGATTAGCATTTTGTAGCATCTATTTTTTCCTTTCCACCAAAACCCTAAATGTGGGGTGTTTCTTTCACTTCTAATGGTTAATGATGAATTATAGGAACATTTCAATTCAATATGGCCATAACAAATGTTAGAATACATTGCTAAACTAGTTCTATACAGGTATGGAAAAACATTATTTTTAGCAAAATTAGCATTTTGTAACATTTTACCAAATATTTGTTTAACGATTTAGCATCAAAAACCTAAAACGCTAAAAATACGTATCTCTATGTATACTCTATGTATGGCTGTTGTCATAACAACAGTGTCATTTAATAAATAACAGTTATCATTGCTAATCTTGTCAACAGTTTTCCTATTCTGGTCGGCTAAGGCGCCAATTATGCTCGGAATGTTGGAAACCCGGGTTCAACAACGGTCGGGACAGAATTTGGCTATTTCTGGATTATTTTATTATTTCTGGAAAAAGTATAGAACATGTTTTGAAATGCATAAAATACTACGGAAATACGGAATATATGAACCAAAAGAGGCTTATAAATATACTAAAATACGAGTAATGATTGCAAGGTTTACTCAATCTCCCAGCGGATACTTAGGTAACCTTGAGCGTGTACGATACGATACACCTTGGTCACTGCATGCAAACATGATTTGATAAAAATGATTTTGTTCAAAAACAAAAACATTGTCGTTAAATTAAATGTGACATTCTCATCCTATTTTAAATTTATTCTGTATTGTGAGTTTAAATTTTAACGGATTTTGCTCAAAATTTTATCTGCAAACTAAATACTTGTACTGGATGTCTGTTTGAAATTTCAGTGCAATCTGTTTAGCCGTTCGGCCGTTCTGCAGCAAAGTCACTCATTCCAGACAAAAAACAGATCTTGTGCAGTTTGAGTTGCGTTGTAGACTTCGTTCGCTGCGCTCACTCGTCTTACAGTCCAGAACTTAAAAATCTTTCCTGACCATTGTTTTAACACAGGTCACCCACATTCCGGGTATAAGGGCGCATTAGCCGACTTGACTAGGAAAACCCCAAAGTCGTTGTAAGACGAGTGAGCGAGTCATGTGTTGAGTACCCGGGAACATTTGCATTAAAGTAGATGCATTTAAGTATGATATGAATGATAGGGTTTTGAGATTAGTTGGTCCAGGGCGCGACAACTGTAAAACCATAATGCGCCACTCTAGCCTATGGTAGGCTAGGGAGGAAGACTCATGCAGTCTAGTTGCAGCGTTAGGTAGGCGGATGAAAGGGAATGTTCCCGGTTACTCAACACATGGCTCACTCACTCGTCTAACAACGACCTTGGCGTTTCCCTAGTTTAAATGTTAATCACCGACCAACAAGTTAGACACGATATCACATGCTAGAATCAACAACCTAGAGTTTATTATTGTGCCTTGCTACGACTCCAAGTCACCGTTAATAGTCTGGAGGCAGACAGCTAGGAAAAAAAAATCGCTAAACTTTTTGAGTAGAAGCAGCACACTGGTATCAAAATGTTCGTATGGACGTCAGTAATTATTTCTGCCCTGTGTGCATCTCGGCATTTGTTGCGGGTGGCGCTGAGCGGAGGTCAAAGGTCACGCGGGTCACACGCGCAGTATCACACTGTTTCGGCTGTATCTCCTGAACTAATATAGATATTAGCCTCTAGTTTGCTTAATTCAGTTGTAGAAATACCATTTTATCATCTCTGCATTGTGTGCATCTCGGAATTTGGTGCCAGTGGCGGTGGATGGAGGTCAAAGGTCACGCGGGTCATGCGCGCAGCATCGCACTGTTTTGGCTATATCTCCTGAACTAATAAAGATATTATCCTCTAGTTTGCTTGATGCAGTTATTAAATTACCATTACATCATCCCTGTATTGTGTACATCTCAGCATTTGGTGTAGGAGGAGGCGGTGGATGGAGGTCAAAAGTCTTGCGGGTCATGCGCGCAGCATCGCACTGTTTTGGCTATATCTCCTGAACTAATAAAGATATTACCCTCTAGTTTGCTTGATTCAGTTATTGAATTACCATTACATCATCCCTGTATTGTGTGCATCTCGGCATTTGGTGCAGGCGGCGGTGGATGGAGGTCAAAGGTCACGCGGGTCATGCGCGCAGCATCGCACTGCTTTGGCTATATCTTCTGAACTAATAAAGATTTGTTTAATATAACTAATGAAGTTTGTTTGATTTAGTTATTGAATTGCCATTCTATCACCTCTGCATTGTGTGCATCTCGGCATTTTGAGCGAGTGGTACTCACATCTAATAGGTATTATTAAACATACTACATAACAAGAAATAAAAACTTGTAATCGAGTGAAAATCCATGCTAAGTCTTTAGAGTTGGCATGGGCAATTATCTCACTATCCTGCTCGTACATGGAAGGATGAACATTGAGTTGAAACACTGGTTCAGGCTTTTGCTAACCCTTTTCAGAGGGTTTACCCTCGTTAACCAAGAGGGGCTGTGTTGAGCGTTCTTTATCAAACTCGTAACATAAGGTTACCTTATCTTCTCCCGAAACACTTCTTCTGTACGCTGCAGTCTAAAAGGCATGAAACGTCCCCTTGCCCGACATGGTTTCTTCATTTATATCAATGTTGTCATTTGCGAAACGAATGTAACCTGGCAATTTTGAATCAATAAATTTCGAAGGTACAATCACACCATCTTTTTCAAAAATTCCTTTCGCAATAGCTGAGTCAACACGTCGAACATTGTCGTAACTCATGCAGTGTCGGCATTGTATAGAACATTCACTAAGCCCTTAAATCAAGATTCTTGGTGTACAGTCATTGCAAACCCTACATGTTTCGGCGAAAAATTTTTACCCCTAGATGCTAGAAAAACAATGTCTTGGGAAATAAGAATCTTGGTTTGCAAATCGTTCTTTGTCGTCTCGCGTGGTGACTCATCATGTTCGTCTTCAATTACATATAAGTTTTAGTAGGATGTGAAGAGATTCGGGTATTATAAGTGCACAGTGCTTTTGATCGATGCCTCCTATAAAGCTATGCCCAGGAGTATCTTTCAAACCAGCGCGGATTTTTAACGCTACTATATGTACCAAATGATGCAAACAAACATGTAAACAGAGCGCTTACACTTACAACAACTGTCTATATTGGCGAGTAATTTCAAAACCAAATAATTGCAATAGCTCATTCATTGTTAATAATAATAGCTAATAGCCAAGTGAACAGACATCAAATGGACGGACATATACATAAACAGATTGACCCATACCCTAAATTACAGTTATCAAATGATAGTGAACTCACCATCCGTACGGAGAAGTAAAGATAACAAAAAACGTCTGAATCACTGTCGAACTGTTTCACTCGATCACTCTTTAGACAACTTCCCTACATCGAGTTGTAGTCCGACTGAGCACCACCACCACCCAGGATCGTGTTGAAAAAGTGAACAGCAATCCCCCCACCCCACTGTAATCGTTAGTAAATAGTTCAATAAAAAATGCCAAAATTTGGCAAAATATCTGAAAGTTTTCAGATCAGTAATAAGCCTTTGACCAGCCGCCCGTGATGGATTGGGGCGTGCTGTAACGCAAGCGGCAACTGATTGTAACATTGTCGGTAATTGAGGCGGGATTTAAATATTTGAAATATGATATAGACCTACTAATTCCGAGATGCACACAAAACAGAGGTGATAGAATGGTATTTCTACAACTGAAATAAGCAAAATAGAGATTAATACCTCCATTCATTCAGCAGATATACCCAAAACAGTACGCCACCGCGCGCCTGACCCGCGTGGTGACCTTTGACCTCCACCCACCGCCTACCTATACCAAATATAGAGATGCACACAAAGCAGAGGTGATGGAATGGTATTTCAATAACTGAATCAAGCAAACTAGAGGGTAATATCTCTATTAGTTCAGGATATATAGTCAAAACAGTGCGATGCGGTGCGCATGACCCGCGTGACCTTTGACCTCCATCTACCGCCACCTGCACCAAATGCCGAAATGCCCACAATACAGGGATGATGGAATGATAATTCAATAACTAAAATAATCTTTGACTGAATCAAGCAACTAGAGGGTAATATCTCTATTAGTTCAGGATATATACCCCAATCAGTAGGCCTACGCCACCGCGTGCTTGACCAGCGTGGTGACCTTTGACCTCTGCCCACCATCATCTTTATAAAAAACCAAGATGCACACAAAGCAGAGGTGATGAAATGATATTTCAATAACTGAATCAAGCAAACTAGAGGGTAATATCCATATTAGTTCAGGAGATATATAGTCAAAACCATGCGATGCGGCGCGCATGACCCGCGTGACCTTTGACCTCCATCTACCGCCTTCTGCACCAAATGACGAAATGCACATAATACAGGGATGATGGAATGGTAATTCAGTAACTGACTCATCCAAACTGGAGGGTAATATCTCTATTAGTTCAAGAGATATAACCAAAAGAGTACGATGCTGTGCGCATGACCCGCGTGACCTTTGACCTCCACCTACCGCCACCCGCATCAAATGCCAAGATGCACACAAGGTAGATGACATTACTGACGTTCATACGAACATTTTGATACCTGTGTGCTGCTTCTACTCAAAAAGTTTAGCAAATCGGTTTCTAGAGGTCTTTTTCAGGTCTGCCGCAGACTTTAACACATTAAGCCAAGAAAAAATATGGAAGCATTGGTTGTTCATTAACAAAATGTATAAAATCGTCAGCCTATAGCGGGAATAGAACTGAGGACCTTCTGTATTGGAAGCAGAGACTCTATAACCAACGAGCCACACGTTAATATTATATTCTCCGTAACCACCTTTAAACAACTGTGACCATCATGTGATATATAACTAGGAAAACGCTTAAGTCCCGCCGCGGTGTTGGATGAGCGTAATTGGTGCATTGAGCTGCCATGTGTTATGCGGATTTTCTGTTGTTCTGTGAAAAAAATTATTACTAGTTCAATTTTTTTTTTAATTAAAATAAATTAAATAATTTTTTTTTTTTTTTATTTAATTCGTAATTTTAAAAAAAGAAAAAAATCAGAAAAATTGGAATTTTTTTAAGAAATAATTATTTGATTGCGCTCGAATTTCACACGAATAAATAAATTAATAAAATTAAGGTTCTGTGAAAAACTTATTACAATAGAATCAAGCATGTAGGTGTAATAAGTAAAACAATTGTCTTAAAAAAGAAAAAAACCACAAAATTTTTATTTTTATGAAAAATAATTTTTCGATTGCACTTAAATTTCACACGAATATCTTAATTCATAAAATTAAGTTTCTGTGAAAAAATCATTAAAATCGGATAAAGCATGTAGTTGTTATAAGTAAAATAAATTTTCAAAAAATCGAAAAAAATCGTAAAATTGCGATTTTCATGAGAAATAATTTTTTGATTGCGCTAAAAAATATGGCAGTTATAAGTTCAGAGATTTCGATGGCCTCCATAAAATTTCATCGCAATTTGAGTATCGGTTTAGCCGGAATCGTGTTAACAGACAGACAAAAATACAGAAAAAAAAAACATTCCGGATTTTATTTCTCCAGTGAAGTGAAATGGAATCTTCGCTTCACTCGCTACGCTCGCTACGCTCATCCAAAAAGTGAATCTCAATGTAGTTACATTAAACCGGTCTAAACTTGGTTGGCAACAACACTGTCTGGCTTTGAACAACACGCGGTGACCTCACAGTGTTATCACTCTCGTGTCAGAGTTCACGGGCGACATTGATAACAGGCCCAGAAACATTGGTCAGTAACATTTATATCGAGTTTTACAATTACTGTATTTGAATTATTTAACATCAAATATGCTGCTTAGCTTCCGAACAAATTTGTAATATGGATGTTAATGCCCTAAGCTGCTGATAACTGTTACTTGATTAGATGCTTTTGTGACCAGCAAATGCTTGATGCTTGCGCGGGAATACGTCGTTTCTTCTCGGAATAATGTGGGTATGTGCAGAAACTTGGGAATATTGATGTACAGTAATATGCAAATAGATTTTTGAATTAATTTTTCTACAAGTCGAATGATGTGGGAATTTATAAAGGAATCATTTTAAATATTGGGTTCAATAAATGTGGGTGGGAATAGTGGATGCAGACAAACTTTGAGATATTCAAATAAATTGTTTTATTTAGATTGTGCAGTGAATAATTCACAAATAAACAGTAGATTACGAGACTGTTGGTCGTTGCCTTAGCCTTGCTGACTCTGAGGGCTCTGCGAGTGTTGGAGACTCTTAGTGCGTCGCTCCCTCTCAAACTGGAGCTCTTCCCCGGCGTTCTGAGCCCAGGAATCCTCAGCCCTAGCATGGAACAGGGCAGCGTCCACCTTAATCTGGGTCAATCTTTGAGCAGCCTGTATTAACCTTGTTTTAGAGGCGCTCTCAGCCCTGGCCATCTCTACCTCTAGCTCTGAAGCTGTGGCTCTAGACTCCTCTGCCTTGGCTCTTGCCTCCTCTGCCTTGGCTCTTGCCTCCTCTGCTCTGGCGCTAGACTTAGTGGACTCTAGTTTCATCTTGGCCGTCTCGTCCTCTAGTTTTGCGCTGGACTTAGCAGCCTCTAGCTTCGTCTTGGCCGTCTCTTCCTCTATCTCCGCTGTCCTGGCCGCAGCCTCGGCCTCTCTGATACGATACTCGTGCACCTCGTCCTTGGGACAAGAGGTGTTACCATGTTGTGAAGGTCGCACCCTGTACTCCCGGCAGAGAAGGTCCAGGCAGTTTGTAGCGGGACAGTTTGGGCCTGGGGTGGTACTAGGGGTTGTACTGGGGGTGATACTGGTTGTTGTGCTGGCAGTGGTACTAGGGGTGGTACTGGTTGTTGTACTGGCAGTGGTCATAGGGATGGTGCTGGCAGTGGTACTTGTTGTGGTCATGGTGGTTGGCACTGAAAAAAAATGTTTAAGTAATTATTTCCAAATTGGTTCAACACTATTATTTGTTAAAAACTAGTAGAACAGGTAAACTGATTATTATTATTATTACGCACGATTAGTGTCAAAATATTACTAAAACGTATTTATCAAATCCATGTATTGTGTTTGGAATTTCCTAGTACTAAGAAACTTGATATTATTTTCTTCGAACACGGGATATTTAATTAACTGTATAGAAATATTGATTTCAGTGCAACCTTTGTTCCTCAAACATAAGTCAGACCTTCCTAATGTATATAAGATCAATAATGTATCAGTCACTTCCTACGTATGAGTTTCAGTATGTGATCTTATTAGCATCACAACATATAACCCACACGTGCAATACACCAGGTGACGTTTACACAAGGCAGTCATGCACAACTTGAGATCGAGCAGATGCTACGTACTAACTGTTATTGGGACTTGTGGTGCTCGGCTCGAGCAGGATTTCTCATAAACAACAATCAGATCTAAACACTCATCTTGTAAAACACAAAGAAGTTATAATCAATAAACGTAGTTTCAAACATAAATTAAAACTTTTAAGATATTGCTGTGATTCATTTAGTTTTGAATCGATGTATGTTTGATGAAAGTAAAAGTTAATATCATGAGTTAAACAAGATTTTTAGTACTAACCAGTAAATGCGATAGAACTCTGTTCCTCCAGTGGCTGGGCCAAGGTGACGTGGGAGACCACGCACTTTAAGACCTTGCCGTTGTGTTGGGGCTGCAGTTGCAGTGTGAGAGTCTGCTTGATAGACCCCGTCATCCAGGGCCACCTCCACTCGTCCTGAGCTGTGGCGTGAGTGATAACGTCCTTGAGGATGACAGCGTCGCCCAGGACCCAGGACATGTTGGCGACAGGGCGACTCTCCTGCACCTCACAGGTGGCCGTGACGTTGTCTCCCGTGTAGACCAGGCGTAGAGTTGGTGCAGTGGGGCGACCTGAAGCAACACATGGCATGACTGAGAGAAAACACTGAGGAACTATTTGTTTATTGTGTAGAGAAAACAAACAGTGCATGAGCTACGCAGGTTTCTCTGAGATATAACCCTAGTGAAATTGATCATTTTTTCTGTTATTGTATGAACGAGGCAAAGACATATTTCACTGAAACCACAAAAAATTTAGCTCGGGTGTTTTTTGTTTGGTTTTTTGTTTGTTTTTCTGTCTGTTTGTTCGCGCTCTACCGGGCAAACGGCATGCGATCTTGATGAAAATTGGAGGGGACCTACGAATTCTCTGAACTAAGACTTGCCACGTTTTTCGGTACAATCGATAAACATTTCTTATAATCGTTCTTTTACGATTTTTTTCATTTTTTAATGAGATATTTTCGTGATATTTGGCAAACGGCTCTTCCAGTCAAGATGAAACTTTATGAGAACTTAAAAATCACTGAAATTATGTGTTTAATGATTTAAGAGACGTTTAAACGAATATTTCTCATAGAAATCGTACTTTTAAGATTTTCCCCCCGGTTTTTAATACGATATTTTCGTGATATTTGGGCCGATTCTGACGTAATCGATGGACAGAAATATTTTTAACTAGGAAGCTTCGCAAAAGCTTTATTTAGTCGCGTTGATGGATGAGCTTTTTTAAAGTTTTTAGTTTGCGTGGGACCACTTTAACTTTGCAAGTTCTTTTTGAATGCATTGTTGGTGATTGTTGTTAAGTTTCTATTGTTACTTGTCAATCGTTATTATAAACCTCTACAAAATGTAGAGATTTTGTAGCAGCTCAAATAAGATTGCACTATTGTGTTTGTACAGACGATTCCGTCCTAATAGAATCAAAGCAGGCGGTTAATAACGTCAACTGTACAAACCTTGGAGAAAAATACATTTTTGAACCTAAAAGTGAGCCAAAAGTTTTTTTCTAGTGAATTTTATCCTAACTGATCTACACTCATCGCGCCTGATGATGTAGAGAAAAAAGATTTTTAGTCGAACCATTATTGGAAAATCTGTCATAAAACGGATTTTATCATGCCAAATGTAAAGTGTTTGTCCTAGCATAAATCAGTTGAGACCATCGTGTTAAGCGGTCAATCCCGTATCCAAAAACACCTCGGACGGGGTGTGTGACACGAACGGTTAAAAATAAGGTAAAACTAGGGACCAGTTTAAACCAGTTTTTACTATTTTCGAAAAAATAATTTTTCATGATTCAACTTGTTCGTTAGATACTCCTTCAGTGCAATAGACGTTTGACAAATATCGCTTCACCCGCACTAACTTGGCTCTGCCTGATCATCTTGCAATACCGGTTTAATTGAGCTTTATTATCTTCGACCAAGTATATAATAATAAACATGTTCTTAGAATAATAAACCTCTAATAGGTTTCTGCTCCCGGTGATGTTGCCTCGAGACAAGGAAACAAAATAAACTTTACAACATATTTACTTTTCTTGCAAATATTAAACAAGGAATGATGTAAAAACAATGAATGTTGTATGAAATAAATCTGGTTGACCCTAATGAGTAATACACCTTGACTCACGTGCCACGACGAGCGCAGTGTATCTGAGGTCATTCTTGCTTGTGGCAGACTGAATATAACCCCTGACCGGTCCGTTGTCCGCCTCGCTGATGTTGGTGAGCGTGAGGCCACACTCTCCGCTCTCTGGTCCGGCCCCGAGGTAGAGATGCCGGCCGGTGCTGTGGGCAGACCCGGCTCCCTGGTCGAACCTGAGCCAACCAGACTCGCTAGGCAGGTGGAACTCGCAGTAACTCAGCAGCTCCCCCGCCTTCATCATATACCTCGCCTCCCCGCCCAGCAGGACAACCTGCTCTCTCTGTGTCCAGGTGTGAGGGAGGGGAGCGCCTGTAACGAGGGAGAAACACATTCCGTGTTGTTGTCACTCAGACTAGACCGGGTCAAGACTGTCTAGTGTTCAACTCCAGCCAACCATGTCGGACCAGGAAACCTTCTCGTTGATATCAGAGTGAGAGTTTCAACACTTGTTGCTAGGCTCACTTTCTGGTTCAACAACAACACAACAAGTGGGGGGGGGGTCACCTGTAGCATGTTGTGTGTGTGGGGGGTATCTCGCCAAGTACAGAGTTAGTGCAGGCGAGGCGATACAAGGAAAACATCTACTACACAGAAACACAATCAGAAAATGTAGATGAGACGTGGAAAAAACTTTCTCTAAAACTGATTAAAACTGGTTCAAACCGGCACCATTTTCACCAAATTCTAACCTGTTCGTGTCACACCCCTCGTCCGAGGTGTTTTTAGATACGGAATCGACCATCTGAACACGATGGAGTCAACCGTTTTGCTCTAGAACAACAGCCCTAGATTTGACATTGTATAAAACCAGTTTTTGACTAATTTTGGCCTAGAAGAGAGCCAAAGCAATTTTTTTAATTTTTTGTTTCAAAATCATCTTCTCACATCATGACCAATGATCTGGATAAAAAAGATTTTCATTTGGACCATTAATGGTTCAAACGGTCAAAAACCGGTTTATACCGTGCCAAATCCAAGGCGTTTGTCCTAAAGCAAAATGGTTAACATCACCGTGTTCAGATGGTTAATCCCGTATCTAAAAACACCTCACACGGGGAGTGTGACACGTACGGTTAAAAATAAGTAAAAACCAGTGCTGGTTTAACCAGTTTTTACGAGTTATGTAAATATAACGTTTCACGTTTCAACTTGTGCGTTGGAGAACCAGACTATGAAATATATGTTTTTCAAATAATATCTCAACTCCCGCACTAACTCTGTACTTGGGAGATGCTGCACACGGTGCCCTGGCTCTGCCACACAAGACCCTCGACCCACAACATAAATTAAACCAGTTTGAGAAACCTCAATTACCACGTGTTGCACTTGACTGCCCGATACTCTGTCTCTACTGTGACGTGGTCGAGGTTCCTTGTATTATTCCGTCCTAGGTTGTGAGGGTGGGTGAATGTGTTTCATATCCCGTGTTGTTACAGATACTAAACTGTGTGAAGACTGTGTTCAACTCACCTCTAGCAGTCAAGTCGGCCCAGGCGTACTTCCAGCCTCCGCCCTCGGTTCGGACGCGACAGGCGACCATCCATTCCTTGTAGCCCGCCACCTGCAGCGAGACCCCGCAGTCCCCGGCCCCCAGACCCCGGCCGCTGTAGCTGTAGCCGGTTAGCTTGGAGTTCGAGGCTCTGTCTCCGTTACTAAACAGGTGGGCAGGGTCGGCCTGGGACTGAGGCCCCCGGCTCAGCTCCAGCAGCGGACCTGCCCTGGTATCCTCGTCCCACCACCTGACCTGACACCCGGCGAGGGCCACGTCAGCTGAGCAGGTGAATGAGACAGTCTGGGCGTCCTTGTTAACACGCTCATGGTCTGGCCTGATGCTGAGGTTGAAGGACGCGACACCTGGGCCCGGATCCACAAAGGGGAGTTAACCGAAATCGGAGTTAAATTTAGGAGTAAGCCGTACTTTACTCCCAATTCGGTATCCACAAAAGAGAGTAGATCAATTTTCGGAGTTATTTAGCTCCCAAATTTAACTCCTGCTTTTTATAAGGAGTTAAATTATTCAAAATGGCCGACCGTCACCACCTCAGATCTTTGATGATGAATAATAAACTAAATATCAATATTATATCGATTTTACAATCAAATTTACTATTAAAAATTTGTTTTTTACGTGTTACAACTATTCTCGCATTTGAAATACAAGTAACATCCCGCGCTGTTTCAGGTTAGGTTAGGCCTATCGATCGGCACGGACATTTGTTTTGTAAACAAGACGTCGCAAGATGTCTTGGCCAGTAGGCCTAGACCGACTGCCGAGGCTTTGACATCAAAATACTGGTTTATTTTCACTGTCAGTCTATCAAAATATGTTACGGTTTGTTTGAGGCACTAGACAGTCCATCTACAGAAGAATTTTGACGAGGTTTTGCTAAGAGATTGTCCAGTTGCTGGTCGAAGTAGGGTTAGGGTAGGCCTTGGCCCTAGGCCTGGCCCCTACCCAGTGAGAGATGCTGGGTGCTGGCCCAATCGTCAGATTTGAATAAAGTATGTCTGAGATTGAATAACTAAGGCCCAGTGCTTGGCCCTTGTCCGTATAGCCCCTACGATCTGATCAAATTAGGTAGTCCTAACTAGTCTAGAGCCTAGGCTAGGCCCTAGGCTATCCTAGGGTCTGTGGTAGGCCCTAGGGTCTAGGCCTAGGACTTAACGAAGTTTTCAAAAGCTTTGCTAGGCCTGGGCCAAAGCAACATACTCTTGGGTCTAGGCTTAGCCTAGCCAAGCCTTTTGTTAGGTCTACCAGACTCTAGGCCATGCTTGGCCTTGTGTCGGGCTAGGGCCAAGGTCCTTGGCCTACATGTTTAGCCTCAAAATGTGAAGGCAGGTCTTGTAGGGTCTAGCGGCTAGGCTAGCCTAGTCTTACTCTAGACCTAAGCCTACAAAGTCTTCTACAGCAGTTGGCTTTTTAAAATTATTATGATAATTTGAAATTCGTTCCAAACAAGCTTTTAATAAAACTCTTTTCTATTGGTTTCAATATGAAAGCTGTGTTCTCATTGGCTCAATTCCATGACGTCATCTATGACGTCATCAATAGTGGGAGCTATTTTACTTCCGTCTTACTCCAAACTTAACTCCGCTTTGTGGATTCGGAAATCGGAGTTAAAAGTCGAACTAAATTTTGGTAGTTAGACAGGAGTAAAAAATGGGAGTTAAATGGATTTAACTCCTAAAATTAACTCCTCTTTGTGGATCCGGGCCCTGGAGACAAGACATCAGGGCCCCGATTCATGTACATTTTTATCCCGGTATAAGCAGAGTTAGGTGGTATAAGTGCAGTATAACTCCGAATCCAATTCATGAAGACTTTATCCCGCCTCGCACGGGGATAAGAAAATATGTAACAGATGGCGGACATTTTAAATTTTGCGTCTATGTGTAAAACGAGAAAAGTTGTCATTACTCTCATAAAACAAATCAGAAACCGTCTCGGGTCTAGGCCCAGATGTAGAAAATTATTCATAATAGAACAGTGTAGGCCTAAAGTTCGATTAGGCTATAGGACTAGATAAAATTAATACTAACATAACACGTTTGACAAGCCCTTGGCCTCTCCTAGGCAACCCTAGGCCTGCACGACCCTGTTTTGACACACATCCCGAACAAATAACTAGTTTTGATTACTAAAAGCCTTATGCAGATGAACAATAGTATGATAGTCCTAGGCTATTCCAAAATTTACGGCAAAAATACGCCTTTTCTTTTCTTTTAATGATCTCACGCAATCTTCTGTCAATAAATAAAAATGAAAAACAAAGATGGTGCAAATTTTTAGTGTTCTTTTGCAAATCTGCTGATTTACATGGCTGTGGATGGCAGTGGAAAAAAACATTTGTTGTACTTGTTGTTGGATTGAAAATTTCTGATTGGATGAGAGTTGCTCAGACTTAACCAGGCCTTATCCCGCCATGTCCTGCATTATACCGTCCTTATACCACTTATACCCGGGATAAATGTACATGAATCGGGGCCCAGGGGATGTGAGACAGATGTACACACACATAACTAAAACTTGTAGAAATACAGCCAAACATTACACACTCAAAAGGAATGAGATCTAAAAAAAGGGCCAAGCTCATCTACCCTTCCACATAAACGTACAGTGTCCCATAACAGCATCCTCGAAAAGCTTTTCAAAATAGAATTTGCGATTATTAATTTAACGTAATAGTTTATCAAAGTTCTTTTTTTGTAATTAATTTAAACGTAAACATGCAAATTCTATTTTGCCAAGCTTTTCGAGGATGCTGTTATGGGACACTGTACGTTTATGTGGAAGGGTAGATGAGCTTGGCCCTTTTTTTAGATCTCATTCCTTTTGAGTGTGTAAGGTTTGGCTGTATTTCTACAAGTTTTTGTTATGTGTGTGATCTCATTACTTTTTCAAGTTTCATTACAAAATTATTTGCTAAAATATAATATTTTTATCAAAGTTGATTTAAATTCTATGGTATTAGCAGTAACAATATAGGATGTAAAATATCTAGACCCGGATTCATGTACATCCTGGGTATAGGTGGTATAACCATGGTATAACGACGGTATAAGGACTGGACCCCAATTCTTGAGTTCGTGGGAGATGAGTTGAAAACGCAATTTGAAAACGAAGTCGTTTTCGTTTTCGAAGGAATTGGTATTCTTGAACGGTATCGTGGAAAACGTCATGGGTTGTGAGTTGAAAGCATTGATATTAAACCCCTATAGGATGTCTATGGTTGAAAGAGTATCACGAAATCCAAACACTTTAAAAAGATTTGCGTATAGCAAAGCGCTCGAAAAAGTTCTATATTTATTCTAGATGGCAGTGCCTTCATAAACGCGGGCCAATCGAAAGACAAGTTTGTATGAAATGATTTGATTGTTGCAATTATGTAAACAAACAGTTGAGCAAGTTCATATCAAAACAATGTTGTGCTGGCATAGGGTTGGCTAGGCTTGTCAAACATGTAATGTAAGTATGAATTTTACTAGTCCTATAGCCAAATGGAACTTTAGACCTACACTTTTGCATTATAAATAATTTTCCACATCTGGGCCTAGGCCAGGGACGGTTTCTGATTTGTTTTATGAGAGTATAATGACACCTTTTCTCGTTCCACACAAAGAAGAAAATTTTTAAATGTCCGCCATTTGTTTACGTATCGCACTTTCCCGCCTAACTCTGCTTATACCGTCAACAAGTGTCAAGTAACTATGGTTACTTGTTGATTATATGCCAAGTGTTTAAGGCTTATTTTAAAACCTTTATTTGGAAGCCTTCCAACAAACTTTTTCAACTTTTTTTTTTCAAAAGAGACTATCATTCTATAACCTTAATGTCCATGTAAAATATGAACATTGTAGCCCCACCCGTCTGGTCAGAATCGCGGGCCGACGTATTAGATGTTAGCAGTAGCTAGCAGTAGCTAGCAGTAGCTAACATCCTTAAAGTGATTTTGAGCATGTTTGAAGACATTTTTTCACCAAGAAGGAATAATCGTACCCAAATAAAATTTGGCATGTGTTGTCAGGTACCTAAATCCCCTCGATTGTGATAGTTTTCAAGTTCACATCACGTTACATGACGGCTGGGTAACACCTCGAAATCACCCCAACTCTGCTTGGTGTATAAGGTGCTTGAGTGTGTAGCGCACCGCGGCTTGGCTGCGGCGCCCTAACGGGCACCTAGATGTCCACACTTACTTCACTTTTTTTATATTACATTCTTAACAAAATTCATTAAGTATATATGATAAATAAAAAAAACACAAATCCAGAACATGACTTAACTGTGGGGTGTGACAGACAAATTAAAAGTTATAATAAGAAAGTGACAACACAGAGAATGGAACGCAAAACAAGTATAATATAAATACCGTTGTTGACAGACACATAAAGTTAATTTGTGAAACCTAAAAAGTTAAATTGAATATAACAAATAGTTAACATATTTAAGAAGTCAAAAGGTGTCAGAAAGAAGATGCGATTTTAGAGCTGTTTTAATTTTTTTGATTGTAGACATGGTGTTGGTAACCAACCAGGGTAGGTAGCCTACACCACTAACCGGGCGGACATATTATAAACACTGCCCAACCGATCCTGCGTCTAACAAACTTGTTAAATGTTGCAATTATTATGAGTTCTGAATACATGGTACAGCACTTCAAGGAATCTGATGCCTTTACAAAGACATTGATTATAATATAATTTACCTGTGCAGATACAACGAGGGCTTATTTCTAGACACACAATTTACACAATAGCTACAATAATATACAACTCGAGCGGGGTTTGAACCCGGGTGTCGGGTTTCCCAGACGGACGTCTAAACATAAGACAGCTTTGTGCAACAACACTACAGGACAACAACATGTTCTTGCAGTGGACCTGTGCAAATAAACCTGTCATTCTGAAACAATTTTATATTATTCTTCTGTAGTTTAAATTCAAAAACAATATGTTAATATATTGACATGAAATTGGTGTATAAAGCGAAATAATAACACTTCACAACACATATTGACGACATGATAGAAAGCATATTATGGTTTCCCTTTAAATTGAGTAAATATAAGCAATTTGGAGAACGAGAAAATTGATAATTAATTATGTTTAGATTTCTTGATATGGTTGTTCGGGAATCACTCCTGAAATTGGAATTGTTAATATAAATGATTCAGGAATTTAAAACTGAAACAGAAGGAGTTACTCACGGACGTCCTGGAGGCCTGCCATCACAAGCAGTGCAAACAACACTTTGGACATTGTTGACAGAGATAATATTATTAAAGATGAGACGACAAAACTCTGGGCTGAGAATGATGAGTTAGATATGGTCGTCGCTTTATACAACCAGTTGTGAGCAACACCACGCCAGTGGACTTGAAAGCAAGTGACAAACAAGATGGCCGTCGTCCAATAGCATACACCCACAGACCAGGCACCACGTGATGTTATTAGGCCAATCCACACTCTCCGCGTCAACTCAGATGCAAAGTTCGTCACACGATGAAAGCCGTGGGTGGCGTGAGGAGAACAGGTCAAAGGTCAATGTGTCAGTGATTAGACTGATTGGGAGCCCCGAGTGTTGCGATGCAAGGTCAACGACACTGACTGACTCCCAGGTCAAGAGTATTTATAGTTGTCTTAACTTTGTTGGTGGGAAAACACTTGGGATGTTTGACTTAATTGGATGAGCAAAGCAAAGACTTCAATTCCACTGACCCCCCCCAAATCTAGCTCGGGTCTTTTTTTGTTCTCTCTCTCTCTCTCTGTTTGTTCGATCTCTACCGGGCAAACGGCATATGCGGTCTTGATGAAAATTGGAGAGGACATTCGAAACTTTGAACTAAGTCCTGCCACTTTTTTCGATACAATCAAAGAAATATTTCTCATAAATATCGTACTTTTACGTTTTTGTTATTTTTAGAGCGATATTTTCGTGACATTTGAGCCGATTCTGACCAATCGGGTGGGGCTACAACGTTCATATTTCACATGGATACTATAGTAATGGTGATATATTGCTTTTAAAACGAAAAAGACGGTTTTAATATAGGTTTTTTGAAGTATATAATAACAATTAACAAGTTAACAATAGAAACTTGACATCAATCACCTACAATGCGTTCAAAAAGCACTTGCAAATGTAAAGAGATACCACGCAAACTAAAAACTTACAAAAATGCTCATCCATGAACGCGACTAAAATAAAAACGTTCGCGAAGCGGCCTAGTAATAATTATCAAGATCAAGAAACTTAAAAATCCAATCGGATAAGGATACTATCCCAGGTCTCCTACATTCCCGGTTGGCGCCTTAGACAAAGATGGGATGAGAACCCTCCACCCTTTCCTCCTCCTACCTGTGGCTTGTTCTGACCAGCATGGACCCCTCCTCCCCACATCCCCTAGGCTAGAGTGAAGCATTATGACCTAACGGTTGACGCGCCCGTTATACAAAGTGAAGTAAGAACTTTGCCTATCTTCGCTCGGCCAGGAAGCATCGGACGTATAACAAACTGTGCATATTTGCTGAGGTCATAGTGAAGATGTTACTTTCAACAATAACGATTACATAAGGTGCGTGAACTTGGCACCCCCACTTTGCGCACTAATTCAGTCACTAGTCAGACTATTTAGTGCTCAATTAGTGCTTTCTAACGCACAGAATTAGCGCACGGTTAGTTTAGGAATGAATTAATAATTAGTGTTGGGGGTGCCAACTTCACGCTGCACCCCCACTTTGAGCACTAATTTCTAAACATGTTCCTCGAATTAGTGCTTAATTAGTGCTTTCGATCCCACCGAATCCCATAATTAGTGCACTTCCGGTTTGGTCCCTGCGGCGTGGCGTCTGTTGGGGGTGCAGCACCCCCACTTTGTTTTTTTTCAAATTTTCTTTTACAGATATTTAGTGCTTAATTAGTGCTTTCGATCCCACCGAATCCCACAATTAGTGCACTTCCGGTTTGGTCCCTGCGGCGCGGCGTCTGTTGGGAGTGCAGCACCCCCACTTTGTTTTTTTCAAAATTTCGGTGGGATCGAAAGCACTAATTAAGCACTAATTCGAGGAACATGTTTAGAAATTAGTGCTCGAAGTGGGGGTGCAGCGTGAAGTTGGCACCCCCAACACTAATTAGTAATTCATTCCTAAACTAACCGTGCACTAATTCTGGGGCCGAGTGCGTTAGAAAGCACTAATTGAGCACTAAATAGTCTGACTAGTGACAGAATTAGTGCGCAAAGTGGGGGTGCCAAGTTCACGCACCTCAAGAGTAGATTCAAGCAAAGTTTGTGGGATTTGCGACTAGCATCTTGGGATGTGTTGCAAAATAACAAATTGCGTAGTGTGATGCCCTCACTGACTGATGAAATTCGTCTACCTAAGTCTCGACTCTCACGTAGAGAGGAGGTGGTATTGTCTAGACTTTGTGCCACCCACGTCTCATTTACGAATATCTCTTAACTAGGATGCTTCGCAAACGCTTTTTCAAGCGCGTTGTTGGATGAGCGTAATTGTATAAAAACGAAAAAAAGCGTAAAATTGCTATTTTCATAAGAAATAATTATTAAATTACGCTCAAATTTCACACGAATATATCAATTCATAACCAACCAACCAGTGTTAACTAATGCGTTGAGCCACGCTAGACTCCTGCTGGTTATTTCTCGATTTCATTGAGCGGGAAACACTCCCGTAGGTGTAATTCATGATAATCAATCCAGACATTAAAAAATTACATTACAAAAATCAAGGTTCTGTGAAAAAATCATTACAATCGGATAAAGCATGTAGGTGTTATAAGTCGAAGAAATAAAAAAAAAATCGGAAAAAAGTACAATTGTGATTTTTATAAGAAATAGCTTTTCGATTGCGCTCAAATTTTACACGAATATATTACTTCATAAAATTAAGGTTCAGTAAAATAATCATTACAATCGAATAAAGCATGTAGGTGTTATAAGTCGATGTTTTTTTTTTAAATCGAAAAAAAATTGTAAAATTGCGATTTTCATAACAAATAATTTTCCGATAGCTTTCAAAATCGTGACAGTTATAAGTTCAAAAATTACGAAGGCACCCTTAAAATTTCATTGCAATTGGAGTATCAGTTTAGCAGAAATCGTGTTAACAAACACCCAAAAATACGAAAGAAAAAGGGAAAAAGAGAAAAAAACAAAACATCGGGGAGTTTTTTCTCCAGTGTACTGAAAGTGAATCTTCGCTTCGCTCGCTTCGCTCGCTTCGCTCATCCAACCAGAGAAAAGCTTATTCCCATATGTGACACATGTGATGAACTTTTAACCGTGCATCATATGCTAGCAGAATGTACCTAATACTAGCAAGCTTCGCAAACGCTTTTACAGGCGCGTTGTTGGATGAGCGTTATTTTTTTTAAACGAAAAAAAAGCGTAAAATTGCTATTTTCATGAGAAATAATTTTTCGATTACACTCAAATTTCACACGAGTGTATTAATTCATAATACTATTAAGGTTCTGTGAAAAAATAATTACAATCGGATAGAGCATGTCGGTGTTTTAAGTCGAATAAATTTTAAAAATTGAAAAAAAATCGTAAAATTGCGATTATCATGAAAAATAATTTTTTGAGTCCGCTCAAATTTAACACGAATATATCAATTCATGAAATTAAGGTTCTGTTAACAAATCATTACAATCGGATATAGCATGTAGGTGTTATAGGTCGAAGAATTTTTTTTTAGATCGAAAATAATCGTAAAATTGCGATTTTTATGAGAAATAATTTTTATATTACGCTCAAAAACGTGGCAGTTTTAAGTTTTAAGACTTCGAAGGCCTCCATAAAATTTTATTGCAATTGGAGTATCGGTTCAGCCGGAATCGTGTTAACAAACAGACACAAATACAAAAAAAAAGAAAAAAAGAAAAAATACATTTCGGATTTTTTTTCTCCAGTGTTGTGAAATGGAATCTTCGCTTCGCTCGCTACGCTCGCTACGCTCATCCAATTATGCGTTGCGCACGCAATTTGATAAAGAACTTCTATCATATGATAATGGCGACAAAATTTTGTAAATTTCTCATCCTGGTAATCTATATAACAAAATTTAATTCACATCATACAAATTTCTTTAATTTATTTATTTTCATTCACATACATAACTTTTATTTTGCTATTACTTTTATCATCATCAATTTATTTTGTTATTATACACTTAGCTCATTTAGACCACGTGTCCATTATAATGGACATAACAATTTTGATTTTTTTTTAATTAGACCTAAAGGTTTTTCAATTTGGCCAACAAAAAATTCAAAAAAATTGGGGAATTCAAATTCACATTTTTTTTACCGCATTGCGATAGGACGAATAGTACCGTTTTCAGAGAGGATTGAAAAATGAAATGTGTAAAAACGGGCAAAAAAAGTGTTTTTGGTTTTTTTCCCGGAAATTTAAAATATTAATAGTTTTGCCAGTATTTAAGATACAGAAAATCCAAAATATGAAAAAAATTCCGGAAAAAATCTAGTTTTAGAAATGCACTTCAAATTTACATTTGAACATCAAACGTTGCTTTTATTTGAAATCCAAATTTCCCATAATTCCTTAAATATTACAATGAAAAATATAAAAAAAATACTAAAATATAAAGAAAAATCACGAAATGTTAATTTTTAGCTTAAAATATCCTAATTAGTGCCAATTTAATTATGGTCTGAATGAGTTAAAAAACAATCTTATCATTAAACACACCATTAACTCATTTCATCAACTTTCATTATCACGGGCGGCGCAATATGACCTAACCGGTTTAAGCACCCTAGTTTCTCACGTCGTCGTCGTAGTAGTAGTTAAAATGAGTTTGGAAATCGTTTTTTTAAAATTTAGTTCTTGACTGGGCGCACTGGAGCGTACTCACCGCAAGTAAAGGTTTTGTAGGTGGAGTATTTTTTTGAAAAAGGTTGGTCGGCCCACTAAGTAAATGGCAAGGCAAACATGGCGTGCCAACGAGAGTGAAAATGGTAGTATTTATGTTCAACCTTTGTTAACTATTTCATATAAATCGTTTTTTTCAGAGTATTTTGTGTTATTAAATTATTAAAAATGAATGGTTATTGATTATTTCTAATTCGTAGATGTTTTTCATTGTTTTTATTCGAAAACAAACGTGTTAAAAGTTGGACCCACTCAACTGCAAAAGTTTTTTTTTAACATCTATATGAGTGCACGGCGCAGATCTGCAGTTACAAATCATCCGGTTTATAATAGAGAAGTTTATAAGAAGCACAGAAGGTACTTTCAGAAGTCTGGACGAACCAAGAGATCTGTCAACACGTCTTGGCCCATGGAGGAAATTGTCCGGGGTGTAGCCGTGAGTCCTTGAAGCGTCTGAATTAGAAAACCTACGTCATAATACGTGTGTTCTATAGGCTGTAGAGTGCGGGGATTTAACCCCAAGAAGAGAGTCTGGGCCGGAAGAAGAATTAGGCCCAGGTATTCCTCTGCCGATCATATACAGATAACACAAGTATCACCTAGTTACGTACAGCCGCATTGAGAGGCGAGCTCAGGCCGAGACGTAAGGAACCCCCCCCCCCCCCCCCCCCCCTACCCAACTATTGCCCTTGGCTGTTGAGTCAACCTCTCCAACAGTAGGTCCCGGGGAAGAATTGGTATTTCACACTCCGATACTAGAGGCGAGCTCTGGCTTTCCTCGTCGACGACGACGACATTGATAACACGAACGAGAACAAAGATGATATCCGCGAAGTGAGAACCCCCCTTTACCCGTAGCTCGTTATGACCTTCCGCTTGTCGCGCCTATAATTAAAGTAAACAAAACACCTAGCTTCCTGCCAGGGCCCCGGGTAGAAGTCAATCCAGAGTATAGGCGTTTCTATAGGGTGGGGCTTGGGGAACTTGCCCAACCCTCAGAAATTAACACATTTATATTCTTCCCGCTACTCTTCCCATTCACGTGACAAACTTCCAGACGACGATTACAACACGAACGATGACAAAAACGATGAAGACCGCGATGTAAGAAGTCAACCCTCTTTCCTCCCTCTACCCATGGCTGGTTCTGAACAGCATGGGATTTTCCTCTCCAAATCCTCTTGGCTAGAGTGGTGCATTATGACCTGACGGTTGACGCACCTTTTACCAAATAAACCCAAAAAATTGTTCCAATTAAGGAAAATTAATTTGGTAGAATACTCTTACTTGGTGGAGGTGCCGGGTCAGACTTGCAAGTTCTGCGCCCGGGTTAGAACTAGGACCATCATTCCTCTGAAGATCGTAACAACGAGAAAGGAGGCAAAGTCCATATCGAAAACAAAAAGTACAAGTAAACGTACCAAGAAAGATTTATAAATACACCTTGAAGCGATTTAACTCTATACTAATGAGGCGTACATGCTACACGGACAAGTGAATGCACGTCGATATGTATCAGCCAATGAGGGAGAGGAGGTGAACTCTCTCGTTGGTACGACCTAGCTTCACAGTTAGACTTACGTTAGAAGTTGGACTCACCCATGGGATAACACCCGTCTGGGCTGGGGTAGAATTGGCCCAGAGCATGGCTCTGCTAATCGTACAAGGCGATTCAAGAGTAAAAGTCCACCTTGCAAACATCAGCTAGTATCTAAGGGAGTACTTTACTCCCAGGTACTAGAGGCGAGCTCTGGCGGACGTCGTCGAGGACACCTCCCCCTTCCCTTGAAGACCTCCCCGACTACGCGCACTACGACATTGGTCACCACGAACGATGACAGAACGACGATGACCACGACGTGAGATTCCCGCCTTCCTCTTCCCTTCCCGTGGCTAGGCTATAGGGTGGCGCATTGTGACCTAACTGTTGACTCTCCCACAATCGATAACCAGCCGCTACATTTGCATAACATCCAAATCGAGAAATATAAATAATTATATTAAGTACTTGCAAAATCGTTTGGTGTTTGTGTTAATATCTAACACACATAACAAAAACTTGTAGAAATACAGCCAAACCTTACACACTCAAAAGGAATGAGATCTAAAAAAGGGCCAAGCTCATCTACCCTTCCACATAAACGTACAGTGTCCCATAACAGCATCCTCGAAAAGCTTGGCAAAATAGAATTTGCGATTATTAATTTAACGTAATAGTTTATCCAAGTTCTTTTTTTCTAATTAATTTAAACGTAATAACATGCAAATTCTATTTTGCCAAGCTTTTCGAGGATGCTGTTATGGGACACTGTACGTTTATGTGGAAGGGTAGATGAGCTTGGCCCTTTTTTAGATCTCATTCCTTTTGAGTGTGTAAGGTTTGGCTGTATTTCTACAAGTTTTTGTTATGTGTGTGATCTCATTACTTTTTCAAGTTCCATTACAAAATTATTTGCTAAAATATAATATTTTTATCAAAGTTGATTTAAATTCTATGGTATTAGCAGTAACAATATAGGATGTAAAATATCTAGACCCGGATTCATGTACATCCTGGTATAGGTGGTATAACCATGGTATAACGACGGTATAAGGACTGGACCCCAATTCTTGAGTTCGTGGAGATGAGTTGAAAACGCAATTTGAAAACGAAGTCGTTTTCGTTTCGAAGGAATTGGTATTCTTGAACGGTATCGTGGAAAACGTCATGGGTTTGTGAGTTGAAAGCATTGATATTAATTAAACCCCTATAGTAGGCTAGATTAGCAGTCTCCTATACCTCCGCACAGGCGCGAGCGTAGCAAATTGAAAGACTCAACCGGCCCATTTCAAGATGGCGATTTGGTGTTTTTAATTTATGCTTTTTTAATGCAATAAAGTATTTTACTGGATTGTTTGATATGGTTTTAGCTTGTGCAGCATGGTATTAAACAAAAGAAACAATACGAAGTGATTGCATAAGGGAATTTACTAATCATTTGGTGTTAAAGGCTAGTATGCTTACCTGTCAACCTGGCGGCAATCTTGAGAACTATTTGGCCACAAATCGCTCCCATTTGATTAACATGTAAACTGTCATTTTAAGATGGCTTCTAATTGTACCGGAAGTGGACCACCGACTGCTGGTCTAGCCAATTATATAGGATGTCTATGGTTGAAAGAGTATCACGAATCCAAACACTTTAAAAAGATTTGCGTATAGCAAGAGCTCGAAAAAGTTCTATATTTATTCTAGATGGCAGTGCCTTCATAAACGCTGGCCAATCGAAAGACAAGTTGTATGAAATGATTTGATTGTTGCAATTATGTAAACAAACAGTTGAGCAAGTTCATATCAAAACAATGTTGTGCTGGCATAGGGTTGGCTAGGCTTGTCAAACATGTAATGTAAGTATGAATTTTACTAGTCCTATAGCCAAATGGAACTTTAGACCTACACTTTTGCATTATAAATAATTTTCCACATCTGGGCCTAGGCCGGGGACGGTTTCTGATTTGTTTTATGAGAGTATAATGTCCCCTTTTCTCGTTCCACACAAAGAAGAAAAATTTTAAATGTCCGCTATTTGTTTACGTATCGCACTTTCCCGCCTAACTCTGCTTATACCGTCAACAAGTGTCAAGTAACTATGGTTACTTGTTGATTGTATGCCAAGTGTTTAAGGCTTATTTTAAAACCTTTATTTGGAAGCCTTCCAACAAACTTTTTCAACTTTTTTTTTCAAAAGAGACTATCATTCTATAATCTTGATGTCCATGTAAAATACGAACATTGTAGTCCCACGCGTCTGGTCAGGATCGCGGGCCGACGTATTAGATGTGAGCAGTTGTAGGCAGTAGTAGGCAGTAGTAGGCAGTAGCTAACATCCTTAAAGTGATTTGAGCATGTTTCAAGCCATTTTTTCACCAAGAAGGAATAATCGTACCCCAATAAAATTTGGCATGTGTTGTCAGGTACCAAAAATCCCCTCGATTGTGATAGTTTTCAAGTTTACATCACGTTACATGACGGCTGGGTAACACCTCGAAATCACCCCAACTCTGCTTGGTGTATAAGGTGCTTGATTGTGTAGCGCACCGCGGCTTGGCTGCGGCGCCCTAACGGGCACCTAGATCCACCTATCTGTAGGAATAGTGTAACAAATAAACTTAATAGGTTTAAATTAAAACCTCTTACGAATATCTTATAACAAGATAAAAGATTTTTCCTGGATGCGACTTACGCGGCAGAATGTGCCCGATATATTGATTTTTACGCGCCATTCGGTTTCTCCCCTCGACGACGATGACGACAATGACACAACGAACGGTGACGAAGACAATGACGACCGAGTCGTGAGAACCCCCTTTCCTCCCCTTACCCGTGGCTGGTTCTGACCAGCATGTCCCCTTCCCCCCCCCCCCCTAGGTAAGAGTGGTGCATTATGATCTAACGGTTTACGCGTTCTTAATCCAAGTAAACCTAAAAAAATATTAAAAATATCTTCAATCAATTACTTATTTTCCTATTATCGCTTTAAATTTGTATTTTTGTAAAACTTGAAACAAACAACAAACTCAATTTATTTTCTGGTAATATTGCAGGCGGCTCAGTATGACCTACCCGGTTGGAGCGCCCTGCAGTTTCTTACGTCGTCATTTTATGGTCTCCGGATTCAATATGTCTCCGATACAACCACTAGTCTATAGTGGCACATTACAACCGAACGTTTTACGCGCCCATAATCCAAGAAAACTGAGCAAATACATGCAATTGAAGGCAGTGTAGTGTTTATTTGCAGCCAGAAAGTACTTTAGTTAATGCAACCACAGATTTTAAGAAACGCCGAACTTATACAAATTATTGATCCTGATTTTTACTTTTTATTTTCACAGTGTTAGAAAATGCAAAAAAAAAATCACTCGAAAATCCACAATATTTCAGATTTTTGTGTTGAAAAATGAATCACAATTTGATCTTTCCCAATCCCAAGCTTTTATGATGACGGCGACAAATTTTCGAAGTTGCTTATTTATAGTATAATTTTTTAATCAAATTAAATACGTATTATCCAACACGTTTAATAACCCCCTCGTCTGGGCCCGGGTAGGATTCACCCCGAGCAAAGCGAGCATGACTCTGCTAATCGTAAAAGGCGAGGATAGCGGAAAAGTCCATCTCGCAAACATCAGCTATAGTGTCCCAGGAAGTATTTTACTCCACAAAACAAGTGGCGATCTCCTGCAATCGACATAGGGGACCCTCCCCGGCGACGACCATGACAACTTAACAAGGTCACAGACGATGACGACCACGACGTTAGAACTCCCCCTTTCCTCCCTCTTCCCTTGGCTGGTTCTGACCAGCTACTCCCCTCAGTTACTCCCCACATCCCCTAGGCAAGTCTGGCTCATTATGACGTTACGGTTGACGCGCTTTTCATCCAAATAAACTTTAAAAATTTAATTGCTTATTTCCCCGCCTCGGCCCGGGATAGAATTGGCCCAGAGCATGGCTCTGCTAATTGTACAAAGCGATTCAAGAGAAAAATTCCACCTCGCAAACATCAGCTAGGAAGAGCGGAGTGTATTGCTCCCCGAATCTAGAGGCGAGCTCTGGCAATCGTCGTCGGGGACACCTCCTTATTCCGTTGACGACCTTCCTGACGACGTTGACAATGACAAAACGAACTATGACAGAGACGATGACGACCGCTACGTAAGAGCCCCCCTTTTCTTCCCCTACCCATGGCTGGTTCTGACCATGCATGAACCCCTCCACCCCGTCTTTCCTAGGTCTGAGTGGCGCATTATGAACAAATCTGTGACGCGCCCTGTATCAAAATAAACTTTTAAAAATAACTCCCCACTGGAGGCCAACTTAGAAGTCGTTGTAGAAAACCCCTCCTCAAACGCTTCACGACTCCCAAAGTTCAAAATCATTTTCTAAAACGGCTAAACTAAACTTAAACTAATTCACAACAACCGCATTTCATTTTATATTTAAATATACATATTTTCTTCCGCTATTACTGCCATATCATTTTTATTTTCTTTCAAAACCCCCCATTTCCTTCCACTACCCGTGGCTGGGTCTGACCTACATGGGGATTTCCTTCCCACATCACCTAGACCGTAGACAATTAGAAAACAATAATATCATTAAACACACCATAATTTCATTTCATTAACTAACAATATCACATGCGGCGCAATTGACCAACCTATTGAAGAGCATTAGTTTCTCACGTCGTTATTCAAAGCGTCTTTAACTATTGGTCGTGAACTCCATCTTAAATACCAAGACATCTAATTAAATGTTTAAATTTAACCTACGATTACGACGCGTTGTCGCCCTCAATCATGTTGGTGCTTCGAAGTCGCTTTCGTCTACATCGTTGGAGTTTCAAGATCGCTCGAGTTCTCAAGGCCACACGGTGAACATTCAATGCATGAACTTCTGTCACATCGACTGTCAGCGCAAGAAAGTCAGTTTTGCTGGAAAACCCGGTGTAATGAGTGTAAATGAGTGTAATTATTGGTGCATTGAGCTGCCATGTGTTTTGCGGATTTTCTGTTGTTCTGTAAAAAAATTATAACTTTGTTCAAGATTTTTTTAAATTAAATTAAATTAAATAATTTTTTTTTAATTAACCATAATTTTAAAAAAGAAAAAAATCGAAAAATAGCGATTTTTATAAGCATAAATTATTCGATTGCGCTAAAATTTCAGACGAATATATAAATTCATAAAATTAAGGTGCTGTGAAAAAATCATTACAATAGGATAAGGCATGTAGGTGTTATAAGTAAAAAAATTGTTTAAAAAAATAGAAGAAAACTCTCAAAATTTATATTTTCATGAAAAATAATTTTTCGATTGCGCTCAAATTTCACAAGAATATCTTAATTCATAACATTAAGGTTCTGTGAAAAAATAATTGAAATCGGATAAAGCATGTAGGTGTAAGTCGAAGAAATTTTTTAAAAATAGAAAAAAAATCGTAAAATTGCGATTTTCATGAGAAATAATTTTTCGATTGCGCGCAAAAACGTGGCAGTTCTAAGTTCAAAGATTTCAAAGGCCTCCATAAAATTTCATGGCGATTGGAGTATTGGTTTAGCCGGAATCGTGTTAACAAACACACAAAAATACAAAACTAAAGAGAGAAAGATAAAAGAAGACAAAAACATTCCGGATTTTTTTCTCCAGTGTAGTGAAATGGAATCTTCGCTTCGCTCGCTACGCTCATCCAATAATCACTTTTTCAATTTTATCAACACTTTGAAATCAATATCCACATCCTAATAATGAATTAATTTCCTTTTAATCTAATTAAGAAGTGCTATAGACTACAATCTGACCCAACACGTAAGGGTTTCTTTGTTAGTGAGCTACCTACCGCTTTTGGCGATAAGCATCATTAAATTTATTCCCATTCAAATAAATAGTTATTCTATTAGTATTCTATTATCACCATCATTTTCTTTTCCTTTTTATACTTAGAAAACTATCTAATCATCAAACACATCAATAACTCATTTCATTAACTTACAATAAAACACGTGGCGCAATTTGACCTAACTGGTGGAAGCGCCCTAGTTTCTCACGTCGTCGTGCGTCCAGCAGGAATCTATCGACGTATTTATTGCCACTCCAATTTGAATTAATTGTTTGTTAGTTTTGGTTATAATCAAGATAGTTGTTTCACTTTAATAGTCGTGATCGCAATTAGTCTTCAAGCATTAACTAATTAGATAAAAGAGGTTTATTTATGGGATTGTAAATTGAAAAACATACTTTTCCGCTAGAAACTGACTCTTGAAAAAATGTAGGTGAGCCTATGTTTATATTATGCCTTGTTAGTGGATCGGTCAGTTTAACAATTACCAATACGTTATTTACAGCTGAGATGATTGAATAGAAGTTAGGTTATGTTGTGACCCAGGGTCTAGGCCTCTGTTTATATCGGGTTTATCAGGCTTACGAAAACGTTCCATTACCCATACCGTTTAAAATTTATGTTTATAAATAATATTATTTATATATATATTCTGAAATAATTAACTACGACGAGGCATATTTTAAGACGACCTATGCCAGCCTAGTAATACCTACTCGATTACGATGACAAAGAACTTATATAATAATTAAACTTTTAGTGCAGGTGAGATTAATAAAGTAATGAAATATTAAGACTATACACTGCACTTGTAAATAAAGAAAACAACTTTGTAACAATATTTCGACGACTATTTAGTCACCTTCAACGGGTTAAATGGCATTTAACAAATAACAACAGTAATAAAAAACAAAAATCCAAATTTTTTACACAAATACTTACTGCCATCTTAATTTTACCAAATAAACACGTGCCTACCATCATATAAAAATTAGATCATTTATGTTGCCAACAGACAATTGAGATAAAATGAAAACACAACACCTTGAAAAGCAATGACGACCTCTGACTTAGGGAACAAAACATTGTTCAAATAGAAGGACAATCAAGTACTAAAAAACGTTGTTCTTCACAGCCCATAAAGGCCAAATGACAATAAGATAAATACATAATACCCATTATAAGTTATGACTGACTCTGACTTGGAACAAACATTTTCCAACATAGAAGCAAAGTCAATACTAGGAGTAACTTATGACGTTGTTCTTCACAACCATAAAGGCCAAATGACAAAAAGAAAAATACATAATACCTTTATAACTAACTAGGAAAACGCCTAAGTCCCGCCGCGTTGTTGGATGAGCGTATATGGTGCATTGAGCTGCCATGTGTTACGCGGATTTTCTGTTGTTCTGAGAAAAAATCATTCCTTTGTCGAAGATTTTTTTAAATTTAATTAAATTAAATAAAAAAATTAAATAATTTTTATAGTTAAATTAAATTAAATAAAAAAATAAATTAATTTTTTTAATTAATCATAATTGTTTTAAAAAAGAAAAAAATCGTAAAATTGCAATTTTCATAAAAAATAATTATTCGATTGCGCTCAAATTTAACACGAATATCTTAATTCATAAAATAAAAGGTTCTGTGAAAAAAATCATTACAATCGGATAAAGCACGTAGGTGTTATACGAAGAAATTTTTAAAAAATCGAAAAAAATGGTAAAATTGCGTTTTTTATGAGAAAAAAATTCCTGATTTCGCTCAAAAACGTGGCAGTTCTAAGTTCAGAGATTTCGTAGGTCTCCAGAAAATTTCATCGCAATTGGAGTATCGGTTTAGCCGGATCGTGTTAACAAGCACTCAAAAATTCAAAAAAAAAAGAAAGAAAGAAAGAAAAAACATTCCGTTTTTTTTCTCCAGTGTAGTGAAATGAAATATTCGCTTCACTTGCCTAACGCTCGCTAAGCTCATCCAATGACTGACCCGACTTGGAACAAACATTTTCCAAATAGAAGGGAAGTCAATACCAGGAGTTTCTAATGACGTTGTTCTTCACAGCCATGAAGGCCAAATGACAATAAGTAAAATACACAATACCTTTATAAATTATGACTGACTCTGACTTGGAACAGACATTTTCCAAATAGAAGGAAAGTCAATACTGGGAGTACTAATGACGTTGTTCTTCACAGCCATAAAGGCCAAATTACAATAAGATAAATACATAATACCCTTTATAAGTTATGACTGACTCTGACGGGGAACAAACTTTCCAAATAAAGCAAAGTAAATACTAGAGTACTTAGACGTTGTTCTTCCAACCAAAAAAGGGCCCAAATAAAAAAAAGATAAATACAAAAACCCTTTATAAAAAACTGGGAAAAACGTTTAAAGGGTCCGCCGCTTTTTGGGATGAGCGTTTTGGGTCTTTTGACGCCAGGGTTTTTACCGGATTTTCTTTTGTTCTGAGAAAAAATCATTCCTTTGTCAAAGTTTTTTTTAAATTTAAAATTAAAATTAAATAAAAAATTAAATTTAAATTTTATATTTAAATTAATTAAAAAAAAAAAATAAAAAATTTTTTTTAATTTAAATCATAATTTTAAAAAGAAAAATCGAAAAATTGCAATTTTCAAAAAAAAATAATTTTCGTTGCGCCAAAAATTTAACACGAATTATTAATTAATAAAATTAAAGGTTTCTGTGATAAAATCTTACAATGGAAAAAGCAGTACGGTTAAAAAGTCAAAGATTGTTTTTAAAAAAAAAAAAAACCCGAAAAATTTTGATTTTCATGAGAAAAAATTTTCGTTTACGCTAAAATTTCCACAATTTTTAATTATAAAAAAAAGGGTTTCTGGGGAAAAAATCATTAAAATCGGATAAAGCCGTAGGTGTTTACAAAGAAATTTTTAAAAAATCAAAAAAAATCTTTAAAATTGCGTTTTTATGAGAAAAATTTTCCTGTTTGCGCAAAAAAACTTTTCATTCTAAGTTAAGATTTCAAAGGGGCCCCAAAAATTTTCATCGCAATGGAGTATCGGTTTACCGAATCGTGTTCAAACCAAAAAAATTCAAAAAAAAAAAAGAAAAAAAAAAACTTTCCGGCTTTTTTTCTCAGTGTAGTGAAAGGGAAATCTTCGCTTCGCTTGCTACGCTCGCTACTCACCCAAATGACTGACTCTGACTTTGGAATAAACATTTTCCAAAAAGAGGAAAGTCAATACTAGGAAAACTAATGACGTTTTTCCCTTCACAGCCATAAAGGCCAAATGACAATTAAGATAAATCACAACCTTTATAAGTTATGACTGACTCTGACTTGGAACAACATTTTCCAAATAGAAGGAAAGTCAATACTAGGAGTACTAATGACGTTGTTTTTCACAGCCATAAAGGCCAAATGACAATAACCTAACAATTAATAATATAACATTATTTGATTCATCATCCACATCATTTTATTTTTGACTGAAATAAACTATTTAACTATCGTCTCTCATAATAACTTTCTGTTATAAACTTATTAATCAATACATCAACTCGACAATTAACTCATTACATGTACTACCAATATCACAGGCGGCGTAATAAGACCTAACCAGTCTTAGCGCCCCAGTTTCTCACGTCGTCGTTGTTCACCTCTGCCAATCACAGCATTGTAAACAGACCCACGCCTCGTCCCATTACTCTTGGTTGTACCAAATATGAGGCCTTGCGCACCAAATTTAAACTCTCCCAATCAAATGAATAACTTCTTTCATAGAATAACGGCGACAAACTTTTTAAATTTCTCTTTCAAAAAAATTAATTAAATTAAACTTAGGCCTAATTCACACCAAACATATTTCATTTTCATTTGCTATTATACTTTCATCTTTCTTTTTTTGATAAACTTAAAAACAATATAATCATTAAACACACCACGCACTAATTTATTAACTTACAATATATCAGGCGGCTTAATACGATCTAACCGGTTGAAGCGCCCTAGTTTCTCACGTTGTCGTCGGTAATTGTTTGCATGAAGCTGCTCGTTCTGTCCAGCACACGTCTATCGTCCCTACATCCCTGATACAAGAGTGGCGCACGATGACCAACCCGTCCCCGCGCCTTCAACGAACTTAACAAACAATCTTAAACAGCTACTGCAGTTATGAAGCTTATATTATTATTGTAATGATATAATTTTAATCTAAAAACTTACTTACATATTATGTGCTGGTAGTGTCCATATAAAACTAATTCCGAACTGCTCAAGAATATAAACTTTTGGTCTAAGGAAGGAATTTACTAAAAAATGTGTCGAATTAATTTTGGTATGTGAAACTTGAGATGAAATGGTAATTTTTCGAATTCGTTGTAAAAGGTTCATTATAGAATGTTGTTCCAACAAACTTATCCGTGGCTGAATCTGAGCAGAATGGGCCCCTTCTCCCCATTTCCCCTTGGCTAGAGTAGTGCAATATGACTTCAAGGTTGACGCGCCCTTAATCAAAATAAACTAAATAATCCAAAAATCTCCGTCTGCGCTCTGTGTAAGATTCACCCCAGAGCGTGGCCCTGCTAACTGTATAAGCCGAGGATAGAGGAAGAACCACAGAGACATCTCTTAAACATTGGTTGGTGATTTAACGGAGTAACATACTCCTCGAGACTGAAGGCGAGCTCGTCGTCGGGACCTGTCTCCCTAACTCGACGACCTCCCGACGACGATGACCAAGACGACGTTGACTGCGCCGTGAGAACCCCCCCCCCCGTATCGCCACGTACACGTGTATTGTATGAATTGTTATTCTCCCCGCCCAAGAGGCAGCAAGGCCGATGAAGGGCATCAAAACTGCCCTCATGTACAGAGAAACACGGACTATAGGAACATTTTGTTTATGGATGATGATTTTGCTCAATTTAAGATCGCAATTAAAATAATATGAATATTTTTCTCGTATTTGGGAATTCCCTTTTCTTTGTTGCCGAATACACCAAAGATGTTGGCTATAATATGGAGGCTTCTCTGTCACTTGCGTGTTAATTAGAGATATCTTAGTTTAATGCGAGTCTCCATTACTTTTAGACTAATCCGATAACCCCCGAGTAACTAGGGTTCTTGTAGCTCTAACATTGGGGTGATGACAAAGGTTTTTATTTCTTAACTTCAATCTTCACCCCCGTGTTACTTAAATAAACTCGTGCGAAAATGCGCTGATTATCACCGAGTTTCGACTCAGTTCAGCAATGTCAATAGATAACCGCGTACATAATATTATGCTATATAAGAATGTACCATATATGATGCCCTGCGCATGCAATTGGATGTCTCCCAATCATATGAAGAACTTCAATCATACGATAACAGTGACAAACTTTCTAAATTTCTCATTCAAAGTAATTTATTTATAACAAAATTTAATTCACACCATACCAATTTAAAAAAAAATGTATATCCATTTAAATAACTAACTTTTGTTGAATTGCTATTACTATCATCATTTTATTTTCTTATTTATACATTTAGAAAACAATATAATCATCATACACAACATTTACTCATCTCATCAACATTCAATATCACAGGCGGCGCAATATGACCTAACCGGTTGAAGCGCCCTAGTTTCTCACGTCGTATATGAAATACGAGTGGGTCATCTGTACTGACTGTAATCAAATGTCCCCTCTCCAGGAATGTTCCCAACGGGTGCTGCCCGGATCTTCCTGAATATAATGCTTTGTTGCTCATCGGTGAAGCAGACAGCCTATTTCGCATAGGTAGTATAGGTATTCAACGCTTGGTTCCATAAACAAATACACATCAATGTCAAGTAATGTTATTCACTTTTGATGAAAACAAATAAAATAGTGAATCAGTCAATATCTCAAAATACATATTTCGAGATTGACCTATACACATACAACCACACGAAACCAAAATAAAATTTTCGGCTTTTTTACCATTTTACATTCTTGTATTTTTGGATAGAAATACCATTTAAAGGCATAGGATCATAAAGCATTGTTGGGGACATATGTTAAACCTCTAATTATTTGAAGAATTTAAAAAAAAAATTAAAGAAATCGGCCCCAATTTACTCGACTGGTGAGCAATTTTATTGGTTGCGTGACGTCACGCGGCGTGACGTAGATGGTGGTCTTCCTCGCCTGGTTCTGAGAGAAGACTGGCTGCCAGCGCCGCGCGCGAGCGAGCGCTTCAATGGGCGCGCAGACAAGACCAGTTACATAGTTGAGTTGAATAGTCGGTGTGATCACATTACATTACTTACAATTTTCAGCTTTTTGTTGTTTGGTGGAAACGTAATGTTTTCAATAGATCACGTTTGTTTCTAGCCAGAGAATACACAGACATATTTTATTCCTTCTTCACATGCACTTCTAATTTTACCTCTCAATTTGACAGAAGGAAGTGTTAGTGTTTTTTCGATTCACGTTTTGATGTTACATTTCCCTTTTTTATTTTCACTGTTAGCAATTTCATTGTACCCAACGAGATTTTCGGAACATACTCGGGTATGTCTATACTAATTTATCCTGTTTAATATTCGCTAGCCAGGATTTGTATCTAACAAGACTAGGAGATTTGTCCTTCTATGGAAAACGGTGAAAATATATACACTGTACTAGCAAATATTGACTGCAATCATATACATACTCTGTGCCATGTTATCTTGTGGCACCATTTATTTATTTATTTATTTATTTATTTATTTATTTATTTATTTATTTATTTACTTATTTATTTATTTATTTATTTATTTAACGTCTATCCTATTCAGTTATAAAAACTGATTTACAAAGGAGGACAACCTAAATAAATCTAATTAGTATTATATAGATGCAGACACAACAATGAACTTTGAAATAGTAATATTACAACAATGCATTAAATACTCACCAAATTTGATAACAAATAAAAAGGATATTAAATGCAATTTATGAATGAATCGAATAATACATAAAATGTTTATTTTCTTGTGCGACATTGACACTATAGCCCTATTTACAACAATATGTACACGTGAATTACACGGTCGAACACATACATACTCCTGCCTAGGAAACTTTTACATAGTTTGTTGCCTGCAGCCACTTGCATCACCCATAATACTACAATGATAAATGTTACCACTCATATCATATTCAATTAATTACACTAAAAATAAAGCAGTACTCAAAACTAGTGACAAAGACTCTATGCAGACACTGTCAGCCCTTTAACTGCAGGTGCCGCGTGCTAGAGCAGCGAGCCTCGCCTCGCCGCTCGATCCGTTGACCACCACGAACGTCACATGCCCCCCGGGCTCGCGTCAAAACAACCCACTGTAGAGGGAGCGGGCATCCCCTTATGAAAAAGAACTACCGAAAAACTACAAAAAACTACTAAAATAACTGTAGTTATTTAGAGTAGTAATTTCGGACCGTTTCAGGAAAAAAAACTTCTTTGAAAAACTACTAAAATTAACTATACTTCCTATAACTACTGGCAAAAACTACGGAAAATAACTACTAGCTATAACTATATAACATAACTACTAGCTATAACTACTGGCAATAACTATGGGAAATAACTACTAGATATAACTACAGAACATTATTTAAAATTACTAGTATATTAGCAATACTACGGGCTTAAACTATGGGATGCAGAGTAAGAATAGAGGACCATGCACTGAGGCTAGGTATAGCTAATCTACAACAAAAGGCAAGGGTGTGCGGCGAAATGTTCTACATTCAGACATGCGTGCATTGTAACACACCCAGAGGTTTGTGATTTCTCTACAGATCTAGAGTATCTAAATTCTACCTAGTGTGGAAACTGCTTCTGGCTCGTGCGAATATACTTCCTTAGTAGTATGGAAACTGCTTCTGGCTGTGGCTTATGTGAATATATGACCTTAGTATGGAAACTGCTTCTGGCTCTGGCTCGGGCTCGTGCAAATATACTACCTTAGTGTGGAAACTGCTTCTGGTTCGGGATCGTGTGAATATATTATACCTTAAAATGGAATCTGCTTCTTGCTTAGGTGCTTGCGAATATAATACCTTTGTATGTAATCTGCAACTTCGTCTGGTTCGGGTGCGGGCGCAGGTCTTATCTTGAGTTTGAAGACTGTGTGGTAGATATATGTGGGGTTGTATTATCGCATGCGTTTGTATTGCCCTTATTTTTACCGGCATAGATCTTACCATCTTGACAACGCATCTGCGACTAAGTAACGGACCGGTCTGGTCATTCAAAATTCAAACGGGTTCCCCCACCCCATTCTTGTCTAGTCTATAGAAAAACATCCTCCCTCACCCGCCAGGTCAGACAAAGACAGGTGCCTCGTCTCTCTCTCTCTCTCTTCCCCTCTCTCTCTCTCTCTCTCTCTCTCTCTCTCTCTCCTCTCTCTTCTCTCTCTCTCTCACGCAGCATATATCGACATTATTTCATCATACCTGTTCACGGCAAAATTAAAATTAGATTTCCATCGCAGTGATAAACAGTTTCAAGTTCTAAATACATTGTAATTTCACAATTTTTGCGTTTTGCAACAACAATTGCTTCCGCGCCCCCAAAGCATTCGTCTGCATGTGGCCTCTCATCTTGCTGGCATCCTTCCCGTAGGGCGAGATGTACACATTCCTTTCTTTTCCAAAAAAATTCGTGTATATACTACCAAAATAAAAATAATATTTAATTACTAATTATAGAAATGCCGTAGCTATTTGTAAAACACACCAAGTTTATATTGCTGCTTACAATAAGTTCGAATTGTTAATAAAAATTCTTACACCAAAAAACTTTTATAGTTCTATTAAAAACTTTAATGTATTCGGAGTAGAAAAAAAATATATAAATTAATTTTTAATATCGCTAAATTCGTCAAATTTTATTCGAAAAAAGCAACGAATATAATGCAGATATTTTCAAAACGCAAAATTTTTTAAGTTATTATAAAAACTTTGAAATGTTCGAAGTTATTTTTAAAATATATCATTTCCTGCATTTATTTGAGGAAAACTACAAAGTAATCGAAGAAAAAATAGAAATTAAATTAATAGCTTGTAGTTTTTAGAAACAACTACGAAAATTTTGTTTTTTTTTGTTATATTTTAAACTTTGACATTTATTTATTTAAAAAACTACCAAATAATGGTAGTTATTTAGAAAAACTACCAACTAATGGAAGTTAGTTAGAAAACTACCGAATAATGGTAGTTATTAAGAAAAACTACGAAAATGATGTAGTTATTTTAAAAAACTACGCATTTTCGTAGTTCTTTTTCATAAGGGTCAACCATAGATGCCAAATATGACGGAATTATTATTTTTTGTAGGTCTTCTTGAAGATAATAGTAACTTCGTTTTATGTGACAATATGCCTTTAGAATAATTATAATAAAATAACAAAATAAAATGAAAATAATTAAAAATAAAATACTTGAATTAAATGTTCACAATAAGTTATGAATCGAATTAAAAACGTTTTAAAATCCAACACATACAAAAACTTGTAAACACATATTTAAGCTTCTCAAAGTAGAAAGCACTGTCATTTTTAAAAAGAACCAACCATTAGTTAGGCACAATAAATGTAACGGTACCGGAAATTTCGTCCTTGCCATAGGATATATTTTGTCAAGAAATGTAGACGATTTTCTCCTAGCACCACACATGATAATTAGGATGATTGTGGAGGTGCTGGTCCAGGATTTACAAACTTTATTGGGGGTTGGGATTTATTTAAAATGCTTTAATGTAAACCTGGACAATAGAAAATGAATTGGGAGGAAAATTGTAAAGTTCTTCACCTGCTTCTCGACTCTCCCGTAGAGTAGTGGTGGTATTGCCCAGAATTTGAATAATCCACACATGTCTCACTCACGGTATCTTAACAAGAGAAGAGTTTGTTGTGTCTAACATATGATAACGTCGAAAAAACTAATTTATTTTTAACCAAATTTAATACACTAGGAAATGCTCAGTTCGACGCGTTGATAAGCAAGCACGTGCTATAGCTAGACCCACATTGCACATTTTTTTAAATTTTAAAATTTGCGACGTTCGCAGTCCACGGGATTTATTTACACAATATTATTTTTGGGTAAATTATTTTTGGGTAAACCCGTGGGTAAACCTATACTTTGTGCATAAAATCCACCGACATCTAGAGGACCTTGACATTATTTCTCTGGGAAAACTATTTTTACTCTTTGGAAATCACAAATAATACACTGCTTCCTCGATAGTATTTTGATTTCTTCTAGGTGGCCGTGCATAGTGACCAGAATTCTCGTGTGAATTTTCGTTGCCATGGTAACGTTACTTTTGTAAAAATATAAATAATTTCCAATCTACACTACTTATCGTATCAACATAAATTTAACATATTCGTGACCGGACGGACATTTTAAATGATTTGGCCACCTCAGATTTTGTCGCCGTTTAGTTTTTTAAAAAAACTTTCGATTAACTTTATGTTACTTTTTAACTTTAGACTATTTTGCCACAAAACTAATGGTATTCAATGTCATATCGAAGCTTGCGGATGGTCCAAATTTCAACTCGATCCGAACCTCCGTTCGACCGCTATCATGAGCCAAAAAAGCTCCGCGACTTTCCGTTGCCATGGTAACGGTTTCTTTGTTATAAGAAATTTCCATCTACACTTCTTATCAGATCAAAATAAAATTAACATATTCGATACCGGAGCGGACTTTCTAACTGCTTTGGCTATCTCAGATTTTCTCGCCGTTTGGTTTGAAAAAAAACTTTTGATTAACTTATATGTAACATTTGAACGATTTTGCCACAAAACTAAAGGCATTCAAACGAGAACGAAGCTTGCGGATGGTCAAAATTTCAACTCGATCTGAGCCTCCGTTCGAACGTTATGGCGAGACCCTACAAACAAACTAACAAAAACAAACAAAAACACAAAAAAAAACAAAACCAGTGACTAATTTTTCCGGCAGAGTCAAATGGAAACGCTCGCTTCGCTCGCTCAAAAAAATATATTTCATTTTTTAATCAAATGTATAATTTTTTCTATTTCTATCCTCTCCATAACTTTATTTTCTTTCGTAAACTTAAAAAACAATATAATGATCAAACACTCCATAAACTCATTTCATTAACTTTCAATATTACAGCGGCCAATGAGACTAACCCGGGTTAAAGCGCCCTATTTTCTACGTCTTTTCTTTAGGTTTTTCCTTTCATTACACGACCAACCATTACCATATAAAATCTGTGTTGTCAAATACCGACCTCGAAACTGACAAACCCATTAATACAGGTTTAACGCTGATTTGCTTATCTACTATGTTGCGCGCTCTGTTGCTACACGAACGAAGACAATACGATGACGACCCGACGTCAAAAAACCCCTTCCCACCCTCCCGTGGCTGGTTCTACCACATGAATCCTCCTCCCCATATCCCCTAGGCCGAGGGCTTATTTAAACCTAACCGTTGCGCACACTTAACCCAAATAAACCACAAAACGTTCTGTTTCGTGCAATGAAATGTCGTGTTTGTGGAGGTCCCGGGAAAGATTTATACTTTGTATAACCAACGTCTGGGCCCGGGGAGAATGGCCCAGAGCATGCCTGCTAAGCGTAAAAGGCGATTTGAGAGAAAAGCCCACCTTGAAACATCAGCTATATGAAGGGTAGTATTCTAACTCCACGAAAATAAGGCGAGCTCTAGAAATCGTCGTCGACCTTGCCCACTTTTCTTGACGCTCTTCGACGACGATGACAACATGACACCGCAAAAGAACGAAGACAATGACGACGCCGACGGAGAACCCCCTTTCCTCCCCTTCCGTGGCGGTTCTTCACTGGGCTCCTCCTCCCCATTCCCCTACGTTAGGTTGGGGTTACGACTAAAGGGTTGACGCGTCTTAATCAAATAACCATAAAATCACGTTATTTTTTAAATAAATTGGAAACAAACGTATTTTATGTTAACTGATTGACACCATTTGCTACCTAGTCTCCAAATAAAATGGAAAAGTAACCCAAATGTAGAAGCACGGGAAAGAGGGCTGTGTATACTTATAAACACACTCATCCACCAACGCATTGTAAATACCGTTCACGACGCGGGCGTAAGTAACAGAGTCGATAAAGAAGTTTCCCCGTTGAACTTTTTTGTCGACTCTGTAAGTACCAAACACCATAGAACAATAAATAATGTTAGGCACGGAGGTTCTTTCATCTGAAGCTCTTTCCCAGGGCCACATGGAGCCGGATTGTGGGAAAATACACAGTAATGTGAGAAGAAATACACTTTTAATAAACACCCAGACATTTTAGAATAAGTTTTCCAATACAACTATCGTAATATATTAAAAAGTAGTAACAATTATAATTAATATAATAAAACTATGCGCACTAGTTTCTAAGGCGGAGCACCACAAATGCGTTATTCGCCGCAACCGCGTAGGAAAAAAAGTGTTTTATATTTAGAGGGCTTTTGGATAAGGCTTTGTTGGAACAGACCCCCATTTTTTGTCTGTCTTGATTGGATTTCAACCAACAAAGTCGTGTTTGATTTCTCTGCAAATTACATTTCACTTTGTAATTTGGAAAGAAGTTTAATCACAGTTTGTGTAGATAAGAACGAAGAAGTCCTCTCGATTTGGAGGCTGTTTGGTAGGGCGAGCTGTTCTTTCAGTTAGAAGGAATCTTGGACTTGGTTATCGGTTTATTGTCTGGGCTGGTTGGTTGGTTTTTCATCTGCCGACAATATTCAGCAAGTCAGACATCGATATTTAGAAAGTATTTTACTTTTCTCTTGTAGCTCATAGTCATGGATGTCAACACTCAAATACCTATTTTTGTTCTATTTCTTTGGACGTTAGTACTTTTCAAGCTCACTCTCCCTGCGTTCGAATGCTGGTTCTGTTTCCCTTACATGCGTGTCCCCCGGGGGAAAAATTTAGGCAAAGAGCAGGCTCTGTTTAAACATAAATGCCCCGAGAAGAATAAAGTCAACTCCAAACAAACAGCTAGCAAAAAAGATATTCCCTAAAATAAAAGGGCCCAGCTCTGGCGGTAGTCGCGGGGACCTCCCCCCCCCTCCCCTTTAACCCATGAAAGACCTCCCAAGACCAAAGCCCATAACGATCGCGATGAGAGAACAACCCTTTCCTCCCCCTACCCGTGGCTGGTTTGACCAGCATTGACCCTCCTCCCCATATGCCTAGGATAAAGTGTTGCATTATGTCCTAACGGTTGACCGTTCCCCTGAATCCACATAAAAAAATAAATATCGGGTCTGATTTGGCCCAAAGCATGGTTCTGCTAAATAAGGGAATTCAAGAAACAAAGTGTTTTGCTGGCATAGGGGAGTCCGGAGAATATTTACTACCCGAAACTAGAGGGGAGCTCTAGAATCGAAGTAGGGACACATCCTTTTTCCATTGACGACCTTACTGTGACATGACGAACGATGATGAAACGATGATGACCGCGACGTGGGTCCTCCTCTTTTCCTCCCCTTACCCGTGCTAATTTCTTACTAGCATGGGCCCCTACTCCCCATATCGCCTAGGCTCAGGGAGCTCATTATAACCTAACGGTTGACGCGCCCTACATCCAAAAAAAAAAAAAAAACATTTCTAGGGCTTAAATCGAGAAAATTTGTAGATAGCCCAACTCGGTCTTGCCATTAGGTGTCGACATGTTCAATGTTTTGATTTATAATTAGTTTTAGCACTGAGTTTTTTCCAAAACAAATAATCTAACGAAAATTGTTGAAATTAATTCTTTATTGTTAATAACATGAGCAAAGGATGGTCAAAGTGCAAGTTTGTTTAATTCGGCATTACCCCATTAAATGTTACCTGTAATTAAATAAAATTTTCTGTCCCTCCTGAACCC